>CM053502.1:41100812-41129789 GCA_028627145.1 Eidolon dupreanum | reverse complement strand
TGAGACAGACACTAGCCACATGTAGCCACTGAACACTTGAACTGTGGCTACTGTGTCTAAAGAACTGATTTTTAAATTTTAATTAATTACTAGTAAAATTACAATAGTCACATGTGGCTATTGAACATTGCTGCTCTAAAAAGACTTGTAATTAGGAATATATTTGGTTAATTCAACCCCAGTTAACTCAAACTCACTTGTTTCTGAATGTGTATGTGTATGTTATGTATCTGTGTATAACATCTTTTAATATTACTTTAATGTCCCAAGTTGGAAAATGTTGCACTGAACATTCTCTCTTTACTAACACCTCTCTTTTCCTGGCCTCCAAACCTATTGCAGGCCAATAAAACTTGTTCTCCTTCCCATCCCTTGGCATACAACCCACACAAGAGGAGATAGCCTTTGCCAAGAATCAGAGTCTGCATTCCAGTAAAGCAATGTCCTAGTCTAACTAAATATTTTTAGCTTTTCCCATGAGGAAATTAAAGTTCTTGAAGCAAATTCTTAACTTCCAACTCTTTCTCAACAGCAGGTAACTCTTTTGATTTAGAAAGCTGTGAGTACTGTCTAAAGTTGGTGGGTGACAGTCACCTTGCTATGAAGAAAACTTTTAAAGTGAGCATAATGGTATTCAATTAAATAGAGTTTGAGAAGTACTGGAAAAATTAGTCTCATCAGGCTAAGTGTTATAGAAGGTGGGAAGTGAGAAGCTTGGTTAATCTTTAAAACAGGAGGCCATATCCTATCTTTGTAATCCTAAATTTACATTTCTGCCAGTCTGTGTATAGTCCACCAATAAAACATTAAACAGCAGATAAACTGGGACTTAATTAAGGAGAAAATGGTGCTAAGTTTTATTTATTCATGAGCTTCATTAGCTCGGTTCAGTCTTCCACTTAGAAATTCAATCCTTTAATACCAGCAAAGTATAGTTTTTTTTCCAGTTCAATTATTAAGAATCAATAGTCTTTACTGGTAACATTTTAAAGTAATTTCAAATCTGGGTAAGGAAGCTAAACATTAAAACAACAATAAAACCCCCAAAGATTCTAGAAAGAAAGCCAAAGCTCCTCTCTCCACTCATTAGATCAGTGGTCTAGTCAATGAAACAAACATCTCGCAGAGCCTTGTGGAAGATGATGGAGAAAACAGAAATGAATAACAAAGCTGTCCTGTCCTCTCCTCGTCCCACAAGAGCTTAGCAGCCAGTCACTGGAGAAGACATTATTCCTTGAAAGATCCTTTCAGGAGACTGAGAGCCTGGTCCAGGAATGAGAGCCCTGTGGAAGACAATGAAGCACACCCCTCTCTGACTATGGATAGCCAGCTTCTTGGGGTTTGTGGTCCAAACCGAAGGCTTTACCTAGGGGCCCTTTATTATCTTTACAGAGAGGTAAGGAGCTTATATTCCCCAAAGACTTGAAAAAGCAACAGAAGATGGAGGTGGGTGCTCTAACCTTCTAGAATTACAGAGAGGAGCACTGAGGAGGAATAGGTTTTCAGAGAACTTCAGAGATCTTGTTGATGACACGGTGCAGTATAGGTTGGTGTCGGTCGTCAAATAGTTTGGATGTTTTGTAACTAAACCTTAAAAGAGTGCCTGGAGATAACAGTGGTTAAAATACAAATTCGAGACTAGACAGATCTGAGTATGAATGCCAAGTCTATCATCACTAGCTGTGTAAAGTTGGGCAACTTACTGGACGTCTCTGAGCTTCAGTTTTCCCATTTGTAAAAAGGGGGAAATAAAAGCATCTACCACGTGGGGTTGTTGTGAGGATAAAATAATATGCATAAAGCACTTAGCATGGTGCCAGGACAAGAAACCATATCTGTTGTTTTTATTGGCAAAATAAAGGCTCCCAAACGTCCCATGGTAAAGAAAAGTGCTGATCTTGTTTTAACACAATGTTTCCCCAACCGATTTGAGTATTGAATACTCTTCCTTTCTTGATGGAGGAGGGCACAGGGGGCACACCTAATGACATACAACATTGACTCTGGGTGAGGAACAGGTGAGTCTTCAGCCTTCTTTTTGTTCAGCGTGGATACTCTCACTTGAAAGCACAGAGGAATTTGCAGATACAGAGCAAGCATTGAAAGATATTCCATTGAAAGAGGCAGCAATGATGACTATTAGAATAGGGACAAATGCTTTCCTTTCCATCTCTTACTAGATCTAAATAACTTAAACTTACTATCCTCTTTTGAAGCAAATAAAAAACAAACAGTACATGGCACCCCCAGGAAGATGCCTAAACTGAACCCACAGGAACTGGAGGGTCTTGTCAGACAAATTCGAGCACCAATGAAATAAATGATATGGAAGAAGATGCATTAGAAAATCTTAATCTTTCTTTGGTATGCACTGCAGGTGTTGCCATCCTTTCGTAATTAGAGAATGCAAAATGAAGCTTCAATAAGGAAAACAAAAAACCAGATTCAATGTCAACATTTGTATATATCATTTCAATACATATATTTCTGATAGACTTTCCCATCACCTGTCACCATACTTAGAGTGGACTTCATAAACTGATGAGCATGTCAAAATAAAATCATGTCAAAATAAAATCAGAGAATAATTTATCTTTGGTGGCAGCTTGATTAGGCATCTCTCTTTTTTATTTCAAAATCTCCTTTTCAAACTGTACTTTTTATCTGAAGTGAATTAGAGGGGTTAACATGGTTATCTCTCCACCAAAAAAAAAAAAAAAAAGAGGAAGAAAAAAGAAAAAATAGAATAAAAAACCACACTGTCTTATAAAAACGTAAGGCTCCTGGGAAAAAGAATTACAAACTTTTGGTTATAAAATGAATAAAGTCTGAGGATCTAACGTATGTAACAAGATGATTATACTGTATAATTGGTAACATGGTATTGTACAATTAAAACTTTCTAAGAGACTAAAACTTAAATGTTCTCACCAAAAATAAATGAATAAATAAATAAATAAATAAATAATAAACATGTAAGGTGATGGATGTGTTAATTAACTCAATGTAGGGAACCTTTCACAATGTATATGTATATCAAATCATCATGTTATGCATTTTAAGCATCTTACAATTTTATTTGTCAATCATACCTCAATAAAGCTGAAAACAAAATGAACAAAACAAATTAAAACACTAAGGCCCTTGTGGAGGCATCTGACAAGGAAATTGGACGTTTTAACACAAAACTCATTGGTTATGAAATCTGTCTTTCTAGAACTTTCCTGAATTCCAAACAATTAGATCACAGCTTTCTTTAAAAATTATACACTTCCTAACCGCAGGGTGTAAGGGAGGGCACCCCTAAGGGCCAGGAGTGCGGGGCAGGACACATCCACAGACTTGCACTATGACTGCGAGCATTCGATGGACTAGGACATGCCACGGGTCACAGGACACCCGAACCAAAGGAGGGATGACTAAAGCTCTAAAGCCAACTGCCAGGCAAGAGGAGGGTGTTGCTCACACTGCAGCAGCCACGGTCATTCCTGGTCACATGAAGCACACTCAAACAATAAGACATACCACTGGTGGTCCCCGTACCACTGCCCGAGCCAGGTCCGGGGGACGAGACCACAGTCCTGTAGGTGGGTGGTGGTGGGGGAGGCGGAGTTGCTCTCTGTCCCAACCCAAAATCTTTAGGAGATGAGATTGTTTCTAAGTAATCATCTTTAATGAAGGTCTGCTCAGCGACTTTCTTCTGGACTTCTTCTAAATTGAGCGGTGAAGGTACATTGCGAGGAGGACCAGGAGGCCCTGGGGGGCCAGGAGGGCCTGGAGGGCCTGGGGGCCCCAGAGTTGGGGATTCAGCTGGGTTGTCTGAGGCAGCTGGTGGAGACACCACCTTTTCCCTTGGAGTCAACTCCGGAGTACCGTGTTCCGGGGACGTATCAGAAAAATGGACCCACTTTTCTTCAGCATTAACAGCAACAGACTTGGGGGACAACACTGGGCCAAAAATGCTGTCCAAGTCATTGATTGATGGTAGTTTTTCAATTTTGACCTCTGTAGCTGACTGGTCATTTCCTGTGGTTAAAGTAGTTGATTTTAAACTTTAATTGACTTTGTTAATATTATTTGTGTGGGGAGGGGAATGAGAGGAGTAAGGCAAAGCCTAGTAAATACATTGCCTTGTGAGGTGCCTCAATAGGCATATTTCATGATGTAAAAATATTTTGACCGAAGCAGAAGGGGCGGGAGGGAGTTCCCTGCCTCCAGAATGTGAGCCTCATTTTTTATGCAATTATTACCCTTTTGCAGGGTGACCGCATGTAGCTACTTTTACCATCCTCAAAAGTACTGAGCATGCTATTGCTCTCAAAGGTTGCTCATGAGATTGCAAAGTGTGATCGTTTTGAGAGGGCAGTGTTAGGTTCACAGATAAGTACAGGCTCTGAAACTGCAAATTCCAAAAGGAAGATTTCTTGTGAAAATCTGGCCTACTGAAATAGATACAACACAAGAGAAAAAAAAATCGATAGCTGAAAATTACCCTCATATTTGATATTGTCCGTTCCAGCATATTGAATAAAACTGCATGGTGAAACTAATTATAATATCTGTTAGTTTAAAAAAATAGCACATCACAATTAGCTGTATGTCTTCCACCTTAAATACACCAGAAACAGGACAAAGATTACTTAAAGAGATATCCCCACGTGTATATTTACAAACACACACATATACAGCCCACACACAACACACACATAGGTTATTGAGAAGATCTATACTGTTTATTAGAACTGTTACATATATAGCTATTTAACAGGGAAAAAAATTATAAAAACATCTTTATAATTTCTTTTCTCATCAAGTCTAACCTGTTAACATTCTGGGCCTAACTGTGTTATATAATCTATCTGAAGTCACAAAACAGAAAAGTCTCTGTTTTACTTAAACAGTAGCATCAGCTATTCTTTTTAATTCTTATCAGTAATGTGAGAAAAAAATTAAAAACTATTTTCTATAATTTGTCAGGAAATGTTGGATAACCGCAGAGTGAGGAAGTATACTTCTTTTAAACTGAGTTATTCAAATTAGAAATTATTACCTAAATAATTACAAAGCATGAACAGAAGCCACTTTACCTTTAAATAACCCTGTGGCTATAAGAGCCAGTTTAGTACTTCCATTTTTCATATTCGAAAGGAGTTAACATTCACAGTTCCAAGGCTACAGATAAATGAGGTAGCAGTTTGCATGGCCCATAATATTTATAATTTTGTTGCTGGTAGATTTATTTATGTTTAACATATTCATAGAAAAACAAGAGGCCAAATGATTTGAACTTGCAAATACCTTCACCTGTAATACTCTAGATGACTCCCTATTGGGTTTGAGTCAATATAAATTTCATACATAAAAAAAAATTCATGTGACTATGTCTTGCATTTGCTCTTATTGATAAATATTCCACTCTGTAGCTTTCAAACCACCAGGCTGCATAAAGAGCAAAGGAGGAAGCTGCAATAGAATTCCAAAAGCGATAAAGAACCACATTCTAAAGGCCCAGACACATAAAATAACTATCACTGTTTTTGACTTGCTAGCCCCAAAAAACTGGGTAGATTATAAATTGTATGAATATGTAGTATTGATTTTACTAGAAAATAAAGATGTGCCCTAAAATTATCTGTGTAAAGGCATGCAGCAATTTCTTGCCACAGTTCATCCATTTTTACACATTTCTTTGCCGTTGGATAATAAATACTTTTATGACTACTGGGAAAAGATTCTCCACCACTCAAGCTTACCAGTATGCTGCACATCCTGGGAACTATTTTATGTCTTTATAGACTAAACAGTTTTAATTCTAGCAAAAATTTCATCCATTTTTGGAAAAATATAAATTGTGCCTCTAGACTATTAATTTGTAAATCATTAGAATAAGATCCCATGAAGCAACATATCAATGACTTTTGATATTGAGATTTTTTTCTTTCATCTTATAAGTAAATGTGGCCCTCATTCAGCAGTAATATACAGAGGAAAAAGTAGTTGAGAAAGTGACTCTTTTTGTGAAACATGAGAGATTCTTTAAAATGTCTTCACAATAAATTATAAAGGAAGTAAAACTGAATGCAAACATTTTCATGTTTAGTTTAGCCTAAGGCTTCCAACATTTCAAGGGCAGGTTGAGGTCTAGGGTCACTGTCCTGATTGCCACATCATCCCAGAACAGAAAAAAACTAAAGCTTACCTGGTCCAACTGTCAGTGGGGAGCCTGTTCGGGGTGGGGTGGCTGGGACATTTTTTGGAGGCAGTGGTGGAGGTGCTGAAAAGAGATGGGAAGCCAAGCATTATTGGTTACTTTCTCCTTAAGTTTCAAAATCTTTTGTAGATAAGCAAGATTTTTGGCTTTCATTCATAGTCTTGCTATTGAAAGTGAAATGACCATTAATTGTCTAAATTTTTTTTAACTTTGAATCTAAGGGACTGGTGCAGGATCCATTCAGATTCTTCTGCTTTATGATAATAAGAATTTGCCAAAAGAATGTCAGACAATAACTAAAATAATGCCATCATTTTATTCATTCACTTGTTTATTTGACAAACCTCCTATGTCCTATACCAAAACTAAGAACTAGGAACATAAAGATGAATCAAAAGAGCCTCTGCCCTCAAGGAATTTATGGCTGAAATGATTGAGTTTCATGTTAACACACAGTTACAATCAGGGCGTGGTCAAGGAAATGAGAACAGCTTGGGTAGGGACTCAGGCGAGGGATTTTTAATATAGTCAGGATATTATTTCCAGTTTTTGGAAAGACTGGATCGCATGGCTTAATATGGATTGAGTCTGAAAGAATTTCTCTAAGTTATATGTCTTAAGTTTTAGTACGTTTTTGAAAGTCTAAAGGAAAATGATTTGGGTCAAAGAAGAATAAACAGATTCCCTTAGTAAAAATTATGGTTAAAAAAACCCTAAAATAGAAAAAGAATTGTATTATGGTCGCAATTCAGAAATTCATCCTTCTGAGCTGGACTTTTCATTTTTGTAGGCAAAGTTAGAAATTACTGTTTCAACAGGCTGATTTCTTTTTCTTATTCTTTCTTTAAATGAATATTTTCTTGTCACTGGCCATATTTGGTATATCAAGAGTTCACATTCATCTCATAAATCAACTCCAAGGTCATTTGTGAATGTAAATGTGACCCAATCTTGCATAACCTAAAAGCAGAGTGGGTCAGCTGGGCACTAGCTGGAGGGCTCTTGCCAGTACCCTTTCTATCTGCATGCATTAGAAAAAAAAACCCTTCCGTCACTTCTCCGCAATCAACTTTAATTGGTTATTTTTAGAGAGCATCCCATCCTTCCACACAATGGGCATGAGTAACAGCTTTCATACTAAAACCCAAGAATATGTAGTTTCCAATCTTAGTTATGAGATATAGTTATGAAAATTATACCTCAAATATATCATGTTTTCTCACAGTAGTTAAGAAAAAATCAGGGGCTCTGTTTCTGATTAAGGATCTCTGCAAAAATTATGATCACAATTCATAAAATATCATAAAAATAAATAAAAATACCATAAAAGCCCAATAACTTAAAATAGTAAACTTATGCTGCAACCATGAAATAAACAAGATTTATAAAACACCTCAATTCTGCAATAGCTTCTGTTGTGCTAAGTGTAACTCCAGCATATAAAACTACAAAATACCAATAGTTGGTTTAAAATTAACATGTTAGCTACCTAAATATTTCATTTGCGCACTTTCTTAGCATTTAGGCAATGTTCTCTAGGAATAACCTGGATAGTTTAAGGTTCTATAGAAAGCTTTTCAAGGAAGTTAGAGGTTTTTCACTGGCTTTGTTTCACAGTAGCATGAAGAAATATTCAAAATCAAGACATGGAAATAACCAAAAAGTCCTTCCATAGATGATTAGATAAAGAAGATGTGTTGCACATATACAATGGAATATTACTCAGCCATAAGAAAAGATGAAATACTGCCATTTGCAACAACATGGATGGATCTTGAGATTATTATGCTAAGCAAAATATGTCAGACAGAAAAAGTTGAGAACCATATGATTTCACTCATATGTGGGTTATAAAACTGAAAGCAACAAATAAATAAGACAAGCAGAGACTCATGGACATGGACAACAGTTTAGTAGTCGCTTGAGGGAAATGTGGAAGGCGGTAGGTAGATAAGGGTAAAGGGGGTCAAATACTTGGTGACAGAAGGAAATTTAACTTTGAGTAGTGAACACACAATGCAACAATACGTATGATATATTATTGAATGTATACTTGGAACCTGTACAATTTTATTAACCAATGTCATCCCAATAAATTTAATTTAAAGAAATAAATATTGAAAAGCAAAAAATAAAATTATGCCACTGGGGCTCTAATCATTTCAAACCACATTTTTAAAAGTTCAGAAGTTCTTATCCTATTTTATGAAGGAATATCCTTAGAAAGACTGTTTCACATAGCTTTATAGCAATATTCTCAACAAATTACCTTGTGGGCCTTTAATTAGAAATCCTGTTGGTTAATTCCTATGATTATTTTTAGCAGAGCCCTGGGGATGCTGAATTGGAATAAGTATTAATTGCTCTACATGTAAGCCTCACAGAATGAAATTACCCTCTGCATCACCTCCCACTCCCCAACACCTTTATCTGAGATCCAGTCTTCTTTCCATGGGCATTTTAAGGAGTGCTTTCCACATGCACATCTGCTATGGAAAGTCCACTGAGACGAGAACTCAATAAATCCATCAACTAGATGATTTGATGAAATGAGCAATTCATTCAGTTCAAATAGCCCAATCCACTGGCAAGTGAAGGGCTATAAAGATCTTTGGGACCTCCTTTCCTAGCCACCTGTAGTGATGAACCCACTTTGAGATAAATTTGCCCTAATCTCCCATCTCAGCTTTCTACCATATAGCATCATTACTCTCACACTCCAATTATCATTTTTTCCTCTTAATGTGTCCTTTCTATCATATGCAGCTTTGGTTGTTCTGTAGGACTAGCAGAGATCATATGTGATTTGGTCACCTATGCATTGTGTGATAGCCCATGCCTGCAGCATAGTAGGTTCTTTAGCTCATTTGCTTCTCATTCTTACATATAGGTTTTGAATGAATGAATGAATGAATGAATGTGCCTGTGGGTTGTCAGAAGAGATAATGATTCCAAGTTAATAACTTTATGTTATTCCTGTCTTGACAACATGCCCTAGGTCCCTTTAACTCTAAAGCTTGTTAGAATAACATTTCTTCTGAATGTTATACAGTCTAAATGTGGCTTATGTAGACTTTCTAAGAGTTGACTAATTTCACTATGCAGACAGACAGTAAAATGAGTCACTTATTTTTCCAGACAGAGCAGGCACGTAACTTACTTCCAGTGGGAAAAGGCCTTGTTAACTTTGGCGATTCGATGCTTGGATTAATTGGTTGGCCTGAACCCCATATCTCAGGCTGATCTAAAAGAACTGGAAATATAAAAAAGAAATTTTCCAGGGTGAGTTCAAAAAATAAATGTCCATAGATGTTAGAACTTAACATTTCAATTTAAAGTTGAGCTTCACAAAATTATTTCCCTTGTGCCTTGGTACTAGCAAGTTAATTCAGGAATGTGCCGCTCATCATTCTTTTCAAGTAGAGAATGGAAACAGGACTGGAGTACGTGTTTGTGTGTATGTGTAGGGTGCTGTACGTGTGTTCATATACAGCTAAATTAAAACTACATTTTCTTTCTTGTTAGTCATTTAAGGACAGGCTGAGTGTCAGTATATGTGCTGAGTTTTTGGTACTCATTTGAAAATGCAGGCATTAATTCTATAGACATTTACTTTAAGTTGTTTATTTGAAGTTTGCTCTGATTATGCTGCAAAAATGAAAATGCTTAGGTTGTATAAAGTGGTTCCTATCTTTCAAGGATCTTATAGGGTCTTTAAATCAACCTCTTCCAGAATCACAAAGAGAAATTAAATTATTTCAAAAATGTTTGGTGAATATCTTAAGAGAACCAGAAAAATAAATAAGTAAAGTAAATTGGGTCAATTAGGTGTTGAACCTAAGGACATTGAATCTAAGGTTTCTTCTATTTCTTTTGTCTCCTCCTTTTGATTTTTTATTACTATGGTAACAATGTAAATAACTAGCTCTTCCCAGCACTTATCATGTGCTAGGGTCTATATAAGTACTGCTTGTAATTCATTATGTTAAAAAACAAGCTGAGAAGTTGGTTAAACGTGGATTCGAATCCAGCCTTCACACTTACTGTAGGACCTTGGGCAAGTCATTTAACCTCTGAGCTTTCCTTTCTTCAGTGTAGCAATAATAAGAGCAATCTCCGAGAGTTACTAGAAGGATTAAAGGAGGACGTAAATATATGTATAAAGAATGTATATAAGACACTTATGAGAAGGCCCATAACTATTATTATATATATTTAATCCTCACAACACCACGATGTAGTTGATATTAGTAGCATTTTCAGGAGAGAAAATCAAAGATTAGGGTGATTAAATAACTTGCCCAAGAGCATACATGGTGAAAGTAGAGGAGTTAATATCTGATCCCAGGAATGCATACCTAACTCCAAAATACATATTTTTTTCTCCAGGCCTTTTAAACTAGTGATAGAAAAATCAGTCAAAAGAAGTGAGAATGTGTAGATGTGAGAGGTAAATAGGTATTGGAAGAGTTAGTGTGCTTGGTGTATATGTTGGAACTTTATAGAACTTCAGGAGCTGAAGCCACCCAAAGCAGTGGTGTGTATCTCCTCTCCATCACAAACCTCAAAGATGATTTTGGCTGTTTTATTTTAACATAAAAGCAAGCATTCTTTAAAGATGTGAAGTAGTATTTTTTTTCCATGCATTCAATGTGGAGCACCACCTTGATTTTTAAGAACTTTTTCTATATTGTATATCAACATTCTGTATAGTTATGGAATTCCTTTAACAGGTAGATTCAAATGACACAAATCAAATTTCACCTTCAGTCACTAAGTTATATAGTTAAAAGCAAGATTGATCACAGATGAGTTAATAAGACAACTGATAACCTCATTGCAGAAACTTGATTATAGACAAATCATTGAAGGATGATTTAGGGATGTTCCTTATTCATTTTCCTAAGTAAATTATTGAAAAATTATTCAGACATGGCTGACTGCTAGCTATCTTCCAGCATATTCTCCATTTATTGATAGAGCAAGAGTTTTAGCTGGCCATGTGGCATTAAATGATCTCTGATGGGCTCTGGTTGGAAGTGGTGTGTGTCTCTTCCAGATTTTGCTCTTACAAGAATTGGCGGTGAGGTCCATTGGCCCTTCTCCACCCCCACCCCTTTTCTTCACACTGGGAGATAAGAGCTGGAGCAGCTCTTTGGACCTAGAGATGAAGGCCACATGTTGAGATCAGTAGAGCCATCCTACCAGTCCTATATTGTTTACTTTGAGACTGTTACCAGGAAACAGAAATAAAATTCTATTTTGTTGAATTCACTGTGCTTTGGAGTCTCTTTGTTACTGTAGCTTACTTAGCCTACTTATTATGCTTTCAAGTCTTTTTGTCCTTAATACTTACATTTAGTTTCCTTCACCAATGAGTCTTAGAAAAATAATATTTTATTATACATATACCATACAGCTCTTAAATAAAATGATTTTTATAAAAGCATTTTATAGTATCAAGCACAGCTACCACAGATCTGATGACCCATAAAAAATGTACCTCAAAACACAAACATTTACTCCATATAAGTTACACTTCACTGAAAAGTAAAACAAATCTATAGATATACACATTTTTATTACCTTCTGTCTTCTGTTCATCAAAAGCTGATTCTAATGGTGGGCCAAAGAGGGGAGCTAGAGCCACAGTGTCATCTGGAGGTTTTTTGCTAAATTATACACATTAAAGCAAAACACAGAGAAAGGGAATATTAATGTTAAAAAGAGATATTTCAAATATATTTCACAGTAAGGCAGATGTATGTGTGTGTACTTATGTACATATATTTATGTATATATGCATTTATGTAAGCTCTATAGGGCTAGAAAGTATATATATAAGGATGTCAAATGTATTACGGTGAAAAGAATTGGTAGGAGATAAGATTCCTGGTTCTCAATAGGGGACCAAGGTGCTGGTCAATAAGTTAAAGGAGAGAAACTCTTTCAAAGCATCATAATTTTCTATACCTAGAAGAGACAACACTAGAGATAATAGGTTTTTTGTTTTGCAAAGCACCTGACTCTCTGAAGATCTCAAAAACCATTGATATTTGTCTTCCACATCTCTGTGTTGTAGTTAATGCAGTTTATAATTCTTGAAAGTCAGGTGTAGGGAGACTAAGTGATAAACCACCCAAGAAGTTTGTGATTGAGTAAGAAACTGCATCTACCAGCTTCTAGTTCCATCCCTCTCTCCCACCCAGTAGACTAGTTATAACCTCCTAATACTTTAATACAGCACATCTCAGAAAGAGAAGAAGAGTACTGAGAAATCAGGAGGAAAGGTGGGTAATAAGTTAAGCTCTCATCCTTTCTCCCAATTACACTTAAACTGATTATTAACAAAAAGTTGCATAATTGTCTCCATTTTTCCCAGATCTGATTCTCCTCATTGATCCTAATGAATTCTGTGTGTCATGATGAGAAGTAAGAGGTGAAGAGGAAAAGGGAGAGGTTGGAGAAGAAGGAAAAATTAAAGGCATTCAGCTTTTAAGTAGAAATAAGAATCTTTTTGGAAAACAATGCTCATTTGTATGATACTTGCTTAATCCAATGAATACACAGTGTAAAATACAATGTTCTGCCAGAAACAAAAACAAAACAGAAGATTCCTTTGGTTTGTGGCAGATGGAACATATTATGAAATTATATCCAACTAGATAGGCTACCCTTTCTAGGACAATATAATCATAATTTAGATTAGCATTCCAGACCAAAAGATTTCTTCATACAGACTTTCAACCCTCCCATTAGTGAGGGGACAGCACATTCTGATAGACAGCTACTGTGGATGACTATAGAGCACTTCCCTCAGGGCTCTCAGGCTGCACTTGAGAGAATAAAACATAGTTAAACCACGCTATGGATTTACACATATGGGCATGCCCATATGTGTAATATGTTGATAGGAACTGAGTTTAGCTTAAAGGAGACTTGGTTAATCATTAACAGTGGTGATGCCTTGTATAAAACACAGTCAATGTCTTTCACTCTCACCTTACAAGTTCTGGAGTTGGTGTGGAACGTCTGGGTCTGGCCACTTCTTCACCTGATGCACAGGACAAAGGAACTTTTGAGGCATATTTTTACCATTCCTTATTTATTTGTCTTATGAACTATGTTTGGAAACACTTAGAGATTTAAGTCCCATCAATAAGCAATTCAATATGAAAACTTTGCAAAACAAACCCAGAAAACAAATCCTCTCCCCTGGCAATGCAACAGTCATATATTAGGCATATGTAGTAGCATTTTCTCTGGCATTTGTAAAACCTAATTAACCAAGGAATTACCATGATAAGCCATCAAATAGAAGATTTGTCTACTGCAGAGCTAGTGGAATAGCATACCATTCTTCGAATGTCTGCTGCCTTGATCAGTTCTGCTTCCCAATTTCCGTAAGAAAATTCTAAGCCAGGCCATATGTACATAGTACATGAATCCAGCATTCTCTGCCTGTTCTTTTGAAATGCCAAGAAAATGTTATACTTTTAACTAGAAATCATGAATTTAGAATTCTCTAGAATGTGCTGTATGCAGCAGAGGAAAATCATGCCCTATGTATATTATAATCTATTTCATATCACTTTGGTTGACTAAAATTTGTATATCAAATAACATAAGAATGAGTAAGTTGCATCTACCTTCAGTTCCTTCTGCCCTCCTCCTCTCCCCACCTCCATCACCAAGCACATACTTGATTAACCTCATTTTTAAAGTTGAATGATACAGAAAGAGTTGACAAATATAGGAAGAAAATAGCAGTGTGTTTTTTCCTAAAAACATATTAATTTTCAGAATTTAAACATTAGTCATTCAGAACCACCAAGCCCCTTTATCATTATAAGATTTCTTTGCTGTAAAAGTAAGACATTTGTAAGCCTTAAAAAATCAAGCTCAAAATTACATAAGTCAAATGCATATATGCTCTAAGATTCAAGGAACTATTCCTTCTTTTAAATTGTACTCTATTTCTGGTAGCTAAGATATACTTACTGGATAAGTTCCTTTTAATTGCACCCTAGAATTAGAAATAGACACTATAAGGTTTAAGACCACATATATGTTATGCACAATACGTATATTTCTGTCATTGCAATTAAACTGAACTCAAAGAAATGCAGATGGGGAAAAATAAAATTTTTCTCAGAGTAGTGTTCAAGTTGGAAATTGTAGACACACACATATAAATCAGTTTTTCATTTTACTCAAAGATTATAAAGAGGAAGGGAAGTTAAATTATAAGTCTTCAGAACCAGAAAAATTCCTTACCTGGGTAGGTTTGCTAAATTAAAGCAATTATGAATAGTCTATTAAAAACAAAACAAAACAAAACCCTGAAGTCTAAGCAGACAAGAAAATAATCCAAGTTTAACTTATATTTGATGTTTGAAAATCATATAATGTATTAGAAATACTGTCTGCTCTTATCAGATGGGGTTCATAAGTTGTTAGTATAAACAGTCATCATTAGTTTACTAATGCAATTTTTAAAGATATAGGTGGCAAATGTTAAAGAAAAGGAAAACTTGGAAGAGCTGCCATTGAAAGAGCTGTTTTATTCAGGGAGCCAGGGAATTCCATCCTTTCCGCCGAGCCTCCCCACTCTGATTTCTTCCGTTTGCCTGCTACCCCGCCCATCAACCTACCAAGGGAGTAGTCGTTTCTTTAGCTCAAGGCATTTGATACTATTAGAATGCAAACAGCCCTGGCAGGAATAATCGGAGAAGGTCATTTCTGGTTTTTATAATACCCTAGCAAAGACTTATTTTGATAATAGAAATATTGATTAAATAAAAAGTTTGATTCAAAATTACTGTGAAGGGTTCTTAGCATGAGGGGCTTCCAGAAAAGTAGACCACTGGAAGGACGGCGCTATGGGCGGGGCTTGATGTGGCTGGTCTGCCTTAGGAGAATGAGAGGGCAGACAGAACTGGGGCAGGGAAAGTGAAAGTATTCCGGGCAAGTATTCCAAAGCGTTTGACCAAGAGTTTGGTGGCTGGTCACCAAACACATTTTTTTTTCTACTTTCCTACTTTGGTGAAGGCTCAACCTACTGGTCACAACTATGTTTTCCTCGCTCAAATGATAACATTAAGAACTCAGGACAAGATGTAGCTCTAAAGAAGTTTCTTTCCCCTTTTCCTAAAGATTTTTCAGAATTATTTTTTGTCTCATTTTGAACTCATTTACAATAGAGGAGCAGTTTCAATCTGAACAGAGATCCACTAGATGGCCCAATCTCTGAAACTGTATTTTCTGTCTTGTCTTGCCTAATAATGCGATCTCTGTGTCACATAGAGAATAATTATGTTATTAGTAAAAACGTTTGAAATAAATATTTATTTTATTTGTTTTAATACTAAAAATTTTAAATTAATATGTTTAATTTCATTAGCATATATTTAAATTTATAAATAAACATTTTAAATAAATATGGTAATTTAAATCAGCTACATCAGTACAGAAGTTAGATACAGATTGACTTTTGGAAAATAAGACTCTGTGGACAAAAATAATAAGAGAACAAATTGTTTAAATGGAGCTAAATTAAAACGTTTTTCTAGGTTATAGAATCTCAACTAGTCAGATTTTTATTACAAGATCTGAAGGAAGAGACACATGGGTTTTAGTTTCAAGTAGTCAATTGCAAGGTTGGCTTGGGGGGAATAGGACCTTCCCCAAAATTATGAGACCAGAAATCCAGGAGTTAGGGGACCTCAAAAGCTGTGTTGAAGGCCTTTTGGTTTCTCTGTCTTACTCTTTTTATTAAAAATGCAATACTTAGGAAACCAAGAAAGGTACAAAGCTTCTTTTGTATTAATGGATTCCCGGTATATCAATTCATTCCATAGATAGTTACTTTTGGGAGGCATTAAACGAGAAACCGTAGTAATATTTTTATTAAATACTCCTCGTGAATGAACAATTACCAGATAAGTACAAGCAAGACATGGCAGAAATTTACAAGAAAAACTCTGTTGTTTAAAAATTAGGAAGAATAAAATAACATCAGTTTAGAAGGGGACAGATATGCAAATGAGAAGCAGCCAATCAGCAACAACAGAAAAGCTCCATTGTCAACTGGATCTGGCACACAGATTTTGATGGCCTTGATGCTGCAGCGCGACAAATCTAGAGCAAGCCTAAGGTGATGCTGACCACACAAATCATATTCAGGAAAAAAGCCAGCTGAATTTAAAAAACTTCTCACCAGTTGACCATATTTTCCTCCTTTCAATGATTGCCCTCATACATCGATTGTGAATAATTTCCTTCATTCTGAACTAGTTAATTCACTTTTTTTTTTAAAGTAACTTGTCATAATCTGAGATGTCACCTAACCACTGGGTTTGAATCATCCACACCTGAATAACAGTCTCTGCAAGTGTTATCTTTGATCCTCAGTCAAGTGGTTTAAACAGAACCACCAGCTAGTCAGCTGGGGCAGAGTATTTGCCTCAAATAATAATTGATTAATCAAATTGGCACAGACCTAGAGATATTTCAGAGGGCATTGTTTTCAATTCAATTTCTTTTCTTAAGGGACTGACCAGGCAGATTGTCAAACATAGCCAAGACACTTTTTGTTGCTTAAATGTGTCACACTCTACAACCTGAGGAAAATAACTAAAATTGAACAATGTAAACTAATACTGATTTGTCTTCAGGGATAAAATACAGAATTTTGTGACAGCCTAGGCATATTGACTTGAAAGCATGTCTCCTCCAAGATGGAAACTATGATTATATATGATTATGTATCAGAGTATACTGATCAATGTAACTTACAGTCCAGGGACTTATTTTTAAATTCAGGCTTAAAAACCATGTGGCTTAAATATTATTTCCTTACTTCCCTTTAGTATTCTTATTCTTTATGTCACTTTGCTATAAACTTCTATGGTGCTTTCTGGCCAATCTCTAGGCCTTGCATGCATGCGTGCACACACACATGCACACACACAGACACACACATCCCACATATTTTTTAAATTTAGCACTAGGAGTTGGGATACCTATATATTAATTTAGTTTGTTATGGAAACGTGCTCTGATAATCCTAAAATATACTCTTGACACTTACAGGACCAGAGGCTTTTAACCAGTAAACCTAATTCATTTGCCTCATTTATACTGGGTTAACATAAATTTAATGAGAAGCCAAACTGGCCACCTGGCCTGGCAGCAATTTTCTTTATATATGTTTAAGGTAAAAATGTTGAGAGTTCTTACCGGGCTCCGCCTCTGTGATCAGCAAAAGGGAAGAGAGAACAGACACCTAGTCAGAGAATGATGGATCAGTCAACAGGCTTGGGTAATAGAAGGCTTCATAAACAGCTAACCAAACATAATTAGCCAAAGGAAAACAGGCAGTCATCATGTTTCTGGCTTATTTAAACCATAAGGAGGTTTTGGAGAACACTGAAGGGAATTTATCCATTGTTGGATATAGCTTTGCTTATGGGGATGTACTAGTATCAGTCACGGGTAATTAGAACAAAGCAGAAGCATACAAGAAACTTCACTGAGAGCTTTTAATGTCTTGTCATAATGAGTTTTTCTCCAGATTACTTGGGGAGAGATTTTTTAGAGAATAAGTAGGTAGTACAGGGAAACCAGTTTCCCCACACAACAGGATGTTTAGCAAACATCATAGGCATAATGCATTTTCTGCATAATTAGGGCCTAAAATGGAGCCTCCAAAATCAGAGAGCAGGATTAGAGAGACCTCTTCTTTACCTGGCTCTTCTATGGAATGAGTATTCTGTGGAATGAGTGCTGATGAGAACTTTATTTTGCAAGTATCTTTTCTTGGCCTGGTGATTTGGGCAGCCTCTACCAATGAGTAGGAATGTGATAGGGAAGATGAGGCACCCCTGCCAAGCACAGGCAGGAATAATGAAACTGTCCAGCACCAACAGAATACTAATAAACCAGACACTGTCCAGGAAAAGACAAGCAGACACATGACTTCTCTCTTTCATTCCTCAAACCAGGATTATGACTGCTATCAATTTATCCCAACAGTCCTTGATGGCTCTTCCTCTTTCGGATTTTTTTTTTTTTTTTTCAGTAATAGGAGTGACTATGATGTGAGCAGAGAAAGAGATGTTGCTCAGTTTCACTTCCAAAATATGGGCTAACCCATGAATTCAGCAGAGGCTACCTGGGACCCAGTATTGGTCAAATTCCCAAATCCAGGTGGAGCACAAACACAAAAGAAACTAGAAATTTGCTCAAATGAGGAGAATGGTTCAACTCTTCAGAACATAGACAGGAAGTGAAAACCTATAGTCTTTCATATCTGAGAGGCCTCCATGGATACCTAGTCCAGCTACCTTTATGCTATAAAAGGGAAAGTGAGGCTTCAAGAACAACTAGTAAATGGGTAGAATCAGGGACAGAATTGAGATCTCTGGTCTCCTATTTTTATGTTATTTTCTTTTTTTTTTTTTCTAGGATATCAAGTGTGACGTTTTTGGAGGACTCCTAAAGCAAAGAGCCCTTGTGGCTAATGTCCAGAATAGTAACTTCTCAGACAGATTTTGTAAGAAGCCAGGACTTTAGATATATTTAATCAATTTTACTTGTAGTAATTTAGACTTTATTATTTGCCTTATTTTCCAGATACTGTTTCATATTCTTTCTTATAAATCTGTGCATGTATTTTTCTAATTTAAATAAAATTAGAAAAAAGGACACTTATGAGTATGTATTTTACTAATTCATACTGTGTTTTGAGAGAAATTCAAATACTCTTTTATATGAAGGTTTATAATTCTTTAATAACCAGACTAACATTCTCTTTTAAAGAAAAAAGAGTGGGAATTTACGATTTTAGCTTCAATTTCATGGCAAACAGTTCATTTTTAAAAGTCGTATAAAATATAGCAAAGAGGGGATTAAAAATGACACAAGTACTCCCAAAATGAAATTATGAGAAATAATGCAAAATAAAATGCAGATTGTAGCCATACAGAAACAGAAACTTAAATTCAGGAAATTTCATAAGATTATAGAGAACGATGCTTTTCAAAATAATTTCAATATGTTAATCTACCTAAATATAGTCATACCTTAATTTCTAACGAGTTAAAAACTAAATTTTAATCAATAGTTTCTACGTTTTTTTTTAGTAAAAGACAACCTCATAAGATAGTATTTTGGAAACTATTTGCAAAATGCTTTCATCAAGGAACAGCTATTCAAATTAATGCAGTCACAAATTCATTAACTAGAACCCAGAAGATTCACTGAAAACTGTAGGAAGCTCAGGCCCAGAAAATCTCAAGGTTCATAATTAAGAACTATCTGAACCATCACAAGAAAAAGAACTCCAGAAGTCAAACTGAAGGACTTTATACATGTTAATTATCACCATTAAGGAGCATACATTGGCTGTAGGTGCTACTGAAAAACATGGACAGCAAAATCATTATCAACCAAGAGAGGTGGATCTTTGCCTGTTTAAAGTTCTATTTTATTCTTTTTTTTCCCGTCATTTCTCATCACCTTTGGAGCCTTTAGCATTCTATCTTTGTTCTACTAATATATTTGCATTAAAAGTGGAAAGAAACTCATTCAGTATCTGGTATTGATATAGTCTCTAAGCTGAACGCTCTAAGTGTGGGGTTGCAGGGCAAAGTGCAAGGGTGCTGTGTGAAAGGGCACAGGTGTTTCATGAAGTTTGGTGAACTGGTCACTATTCAGTGCACCTGTGATTGCCATGCCAAAATGTGGGCCTAATGCTGCTAGATCTTCAGAATTATTGAAAGAAGATACACAATATAATTTTTTTCAGTTTCAAACGTTCTGGTTTTCAAATGCAGACTAAAATTGTTTTTAACTGCACAACCAAACAAAACACTTATTCAGTTGCTCAGAATCTGCAGGTGGCTAATTTGTCACTGATTGCAAGCATTCCTATCACATAAAATAAGCTCTCAGTAAATTTTATCTGCTGTTATTATCACTTCACCAGGTTACTCAAACAGGGACTTTGCAATTGGTCTATTCATTTTCTGAATAAAAAATTTCCTACATTCCTAATTAAACATTAATTGTTCAATTCCGAGATGTCTCTTGATCATCTGATGAATTGGGGATGTTTTGGAAAACATTTCATTTTTTCCTTCCGCTTTCATTTCGGTGTTCAACTTAGAGATAACTTTTGTATATTTTGAGCCTGTTTTCCAAGTGAGTAAACCCTACTAATTTATGATTTGGTCACTGAAATGAAGACCCTTGATGTGTTTGTATTTGTACATGTTGTATTTCTAAAATTTACATAATTTGCTCTATGACTCTGCCTCTTTAAAGAAAATACTTGCGTTTATGTTCTTGCAGTTTAGCGTCCTTACTCCATACCTATTCTTTGTTATTTTTTTTTGCACAAAAGGATTAATTTAAATTCAATTAACTAGGATAACTTAGTCTTAGTCGAGACCTGTAAGTGTTTTAGAATACTTATAAAAAGAAAAGTAATCAAGTATAATCTGTCTTGCTTTTCAAAAATACTAAATAACTAGCTTCAGGTTTTGAAGTTTTACGACACCCTCATTTGCTAAATTCAATGCTATGGGTAAACAGAGAAAAAATGTGTGAAAAGCTACAAAGCACCAAACAAATATCTTTATACAGTCTATCCATAACAAATTCAATTATCTATGTTAGAGAATTTTTTAGGAAGAGATTAGAATATATGATCATTACATTTATTATTATTATTTTGATCCTAGACAATATCCTATTTGTTTTTAATGCTTTTGGATGAAAACAAATTATCTGGCAAGCACCTATTTGCCACCCTTACCCCCATTGTGGGTGTTTGTCTGTATTTATTTGTTTCTCTCTATTACATGTCAGATTACAGTGAATACCTATCATGTCCACTAGGACTTGATTGAGATGATCTTCTGAAACTCCACATGGCAAGAAAAACAAAGAGCCTGTTACTAACCAAGTTATTATTAGGAGTGGACCAGGTTGAGCAATCAACAAGATGACATTTCCAAAGAAAAATGAGGCAAGGGAGTAGGAGGAGGACTCATCCTTAAGGACATACAGCTAAAAATAAAAAGGAGCACTTGTGGTTAAAATTACTATAAGGACAACAGGAGGGAAACCAATGAGAAACAGAATTTTTGAAGCACTGCCAGTAAACGTCAGGCCACACGGTCTTGTCAGTATTTGAAGTGGCCAAATTCGGATGATTCAGAGAAAGATTCAGGATCAAGGAGAATAAGTGGAATTGGCAAAATATAAAGAAAAGCTACTGAAGTGCACCAATAATATTGTACTCCACATAGCATGTGATATGTAAACTCTCAATTACTCAGAAGTGGGCCACTTAGTTTAATAATAACACTAATAATAGGTGCATATTTTATTTTGGAAAACAGAAAGTCAGTGGGTCCGTAATTTGATATATTGATATTTCGATCCCATTTTTTTGTTCTTCCTGTGTCTTTTGTTTCTCCTTCCTCCTATCATGGGCTTGTTATAAGTATGTGTCCTGCACATGGTACAGAGAATGACAGTTTTGGGTCGAGGGGCAGGCTGAGAGGTTATAGGACTCTTTATAGCATCCACTTAGGTGAGTTAAACAGAATCAGTCAAACACTTCTGGTGCTTGTTAACATGGAAACACGATATTTTTATATTTTCCAGTGGCAAGGTCACCTGTGTCAGCCACACATCAGCATCCTGAGAACATGTTCCAACAAGCCAGACAGCTGAGAAGAGAACGTTGAATATTTTTCTTTTTTAAATAAAATAATTCTCAGAATAAATTCTTTTTCAATGTTGCTCTAAAATAAAAAAAGATATAGATATATCCTAACACATTTGTACTGCCACTAAAAATCACCCACTGGTAAATCACCCAGAGGTGGTTTATATTTTATGAAGATCCTATCTTTCTGACACTGAAAAAGGCGAAAAGACAACTTCCCTTTTCTAGGCCAGCTTCACAAGCATTCATTCAGGATGGATGCTATCATGCTGTACATTTAAAAAATTAACTTAAAAAACTGTTTGCCTAGCTCATTGTATGTACAAGTAGCCTGGCTAATTCAAGTGGAAATGGGAAAAAAAATTTAATCCCTAAAATATTTGATCATATGCCTGTGACTGAGGCAGAGGTGAATCTTTGCAAAATTACCATGTGGTCCTTAGTAACAGCCTGGTAAAATCACTTAGCAACCAACTTCCTTTTTTCCCCATAGGGCATAATTAGACCTTGTCCTGGTTCACAAAGGTTTGTTTTTAAAACTCAAAATCTTGTTTAGAGGTTAAACACAGTAAGTCATTAAATATGCAGAATATGAAAAAGAGCAGCATAAGTAATGTTTGGATAAAATATAGAAAGGCATTGGTATTTCTTACCGGACTTTTTCTCTGTGAGCGTAAGCATGGGAAGAAAAAATAAAGAGAACATGAAAGAGAGGAAATGTATTTTCAGGAAGAAACAGCTCAAGGCTCAGAATAACCTTTCTTAAAGCAGCTCTCCAAGGCATTGCTCTTATAAATGCTTCCTATGAATGTCTGATAGTCATTCCTAGGCTGCTGGCTTTAGTTTGAAGGGCAGCAGAACAGACCACCTTAAAATATGCCATTTGGCATATTGACTATTTTGAGCCGAAGGCACTTGAAAACAACAAATGCAAGGAGAGGCCTTCTCTGAACTCCTTTAATTTGCCTAAAGATAAATCCTACAAACCAACCAACCAACCAACCAGCAAACAAACCTCACTTGTCATTAATTCCCATCCCAAGAGTTTCATCAACCAGGGAGGATTGATTCAGCACCGGAGGAGAGACCAGAAGGCAACACCACACTCAGACAAACTGTCACAAACTCTCATACCTCCCATCTAGTCTCCTAAGGGCCCATTCATCGCTCCTAAAAATTATTCATTCTCTGCTAAGAAGCCCACATCTCTCCTTGCCCTGTAAAAATGGTATTTTATGCTGGATTCTAAAGCCATCTCTTTGAGTTACTGATTTTTCCTGGGTGATTCCCATGAAGTTTACATATTAATACATATTAATAAACTTCTGTGCCGTTTCATTTTGTTAATCTTTTTGTTAGAGGTCTAACTGAAAAGCTAAGACGAGTGGAGGTAAACGTTCACTTCCCCTACAAGTTCAAGCTATAGAGGGCACAGGTGTGGACTCCATTTGAGCACATTATAAGCTCTGTTTTGAATGGCTTACTTTTATAAAATAGAGTTGTGCATTGAAAATAGAAAATTACGCTTTGTAATACTGAAAGAAGTTGGAAAATACCAAGAATGCATTGCAGCCAGGCATGGTCATGGAACTAAACATGAGATTTTCCAGAAACTCTAGTCTTATCAGGGAACCCAGCACCTATCATCTTCTCCCAAGATACTCCGGCTATCACCATCAGCTCTTTCAATCCAACTTTCAGTTCCCCCTACTCTCCTCAGACAAGTTATTTTCCTGGCATGTGGTCCCTGGCTCCTCAGAATACTCTTTTATATTCCTCAGTGAATCTCCTAAATGAGGGCTTCATTTCTTTCTGACAGTAGTACTCCACAGCTTCCTACATGCGCTTCATAGCTTATGGTCCTATTTCCAGTTTTATCTCCTAAATCCATCCTTTGCACCATCCTCAGAATTATTTTCCAAAAATAGTGAAGTGAATATATTACTCCACTCTTCATAAATCTCCCTATTATTCAGAAAATAGCATGCAGTTTCCATTCTGTCATTCAACGCCTTCATGATGGGCTCCAGCTTACCCTCATTTTCCAATGTGATCTGTACAAAACCTACACCTAGCTGCAGAATCTCCTTGACATCTCCTGAACAAGAAGTGCATTCACACACTTCCCAGCCTCTGCTCAAGCTGCTTCTTTGGCCTTCAAGGCCTTCTCTCTCTCCCTCGATTACAATGGCACTCCTTCTTCAAGGCCAACAACATTTCTTCCCTGATGCCTTTCCCAAGCTTCTCAATCAGAATAAATTGTTCTCTTCTCTTGTTTCAATGACCCTTACATGGAAGTTTTGTACTCTAAATATATTCCTGCCTCTTAACAAGGAATTGAGTTGCCATGGGAATTTTTGGCATCTGGCTTTATAGAATAGGATCAAGAAACAAAAAATCAGGTCTAATCTATAGCCTTTTAAGAGTACCATTGTTCAGCCTTAAAAATAGGATGGCTGTTTTTTAAATCTTTATATTTTAACCAATGAGATGTTATTACAAATATAGCCACTTCCTATCAGTTATTTATGATTAATCACAATGAAGAGAAAAAGGATTATTTATTCATTTATTAAACCATTAACAGATATTTACTTGAGCACCTAATGAAGACCAGACACTAGACTAGGCATATTAGTGAACAAAACAATAGGAACAATAGAGAAAAAAACTCCAATGAGCCTATTTTTGGGAGTAGGAAAAGGAGACATAATAAATATAATAAATATGCAAAGTATTTAGTATTTGAGGTAACTAATATAATTTTAAAAAGTAGAGACAATAAAGAGATTTGGGAATGCCAAGACAGAGTTTTGCGATTTTAAATAAGGTGTTCAAGGTAGGCCACATTGAGAAAGTGACTTGAGCAGACTCTTGAAGTTACAATGCGGCTATCTGGGAGAAGAGGGCACATAGCCAGGGAGACTGGAGGAGAAGAATGAGAAGAAAGAGGAACAGATATTATCTGGAGGTTAGGGGTGTCCCCTCCATGAGAGTCTTGAAGGCCACTGTGAAGACCTTGGCTCCACTCAGTTCCAGTGCAGCTTATGGCTGTTACTTATTAGGAGTTCTTAGCTGTGGATGTCAGTAACCATTGGTTGCTGAGAAGAGGCATAGATGAAACAATATCAGACAATGCTTGAATGTTACATACGCTGTCATTTTTCATTACTCTTTGGAAGCTTATTTTGATTTCCCATGCATCATGTTTAAAAAATAAAATAAAGATGGGCTTCAAATGTGTTAGTGGATAGAAAGGGTTTCAATTTGGCAAAACAGAGTGAGGCCCATTCATCTCTCTGCCTCCATTGGCCATTTCAGGATAAGGAGCTCAGACTGGAATGCATGGCTCTATACCATGCTGTGCTGGTAGCTGATTCAAAACGGTAGTCCCTAAGGTCCATGGACAGTTAGTGGCTGTCCTTTAGACAGAGACGAGAGACAGAAATCTCACCTTCATACTGCTTAAAAATAAAATTTTCCTCAGTCACTGAGGAAATATTTTCTGACATAATTAATGTGAGTGATTCACGACCTAAGATTTTTCTTTTCTCTAGAACAATTGATACGTATATTCATTGCTGTAGATTATTTCTAGCACTAGAAAAATTCTCTTTCAAAGGAAAAAGGGATAGGTATGTTTTGTCTTATATTCTTATACTTATTTTTATACTATTATTCATACATTTATAGAAACTTCTTCATATAAAAATAAATATAATAGTATAAGAAAGATGATAATGTATCTGCCTTTTACTCTCAAGGTCAAGAACTACTAAGTGACTGAAATCTGAGACTTTAATGAGAAAACAGACATCTCACTGGGAATAGAATTATGACAGAAAGCTAACACCCACAGAAAAGGAGAATACATTAATATACTTAAAAAAAGCCTGCAAACAGTAAGAGAAGAAATAGAGTTATTGTTCATATTGTTCATAATGATGGTGAAAAACTTGGTTGAATTGAAGGGGGAAAAGATAAAAAAATTGAAGGGGGAAAAGATAAAAAAATTGAGAACCATAAATATGTTCTTTCTATAAAGTAACACAAGGGATATAAATTGCATTATATCACAGTGAAACACCAAGTTCCATATAATTTCCCATATAGTGAAGAGCATCCATCTGTCCAATTAACCAAAGAGTATCTTCTAAGTACCTACTATGTGTCATTTAACATTGTAGGCTCGAGAGAAAAGGCCCCATGAAGGAAGAAGAAAGAACCTACAACTTTCGGGTATAGGATTAGTTGTCATAAACCCAAACTTCCTAAATTGTTCACAAATGATGCTTTTGTTACCAACTTATTTTCTAAATCGATTGCTTCTTTACAGAGCCCATTCTACCCTGATTATGACCATTAGCAAATAGAAATAGTTTTGAATTTTAATCTCTATAGCAGTAAGACTAACACAACCGAAGTAGAAGATGTTAAAGATATAAAAATTAGCCTTTTTGATTGTAATTAGCATTGTAATTACAAACTTGTAATTCTTGAATTTGCTACCTCTGATTGAGGATATTTTAACATTTTATGTTTCAGTATGGTGGGTGTATTGTCTCATTCATTAGACTATAAGTTGGTGACAGAAATTGAGGGTTTGTGATTTCTAACCCTGGGGGTCATGTTTCGGTGACCCTCCAGTCAGAGCAAGTTGTCTGAGACAGTAGAACATAAATCAAAGATTTGGAGTTATGCAAGGGAATTCTAACTCTTACACCTTACAAAGGTAAGAAAAACACCACGTACTCAGAGTGTACAACCGACATTAATTGGAGAAATAAGGCAATCCACATTGAATTCATATTCTACCCATTTTAAGGGGATCAAATTATACAACAACTCAGATTTCTTTCTACCAGAGTAGGGTGGGCATGAAAGGTTTGGAAAAAATGACATTTTATTTTAAAGATCAGGAAATGGAAGCAACAGAGAATTCCCTAGGGAAAAATAATTGAAGGAAAGAACAAACACATATCAGATGTGAAACTAATTCTTCTGCAGACAGTTCATGGCTTATTATAATGTAAAAAAGAGAACAATACGTTTTGAAAAAGTTAAGTCCCACCCTTTTTCCCATCTATCTTTCTCTATAAGACCTGGGAAAGAAAAGAGTTAGTGACATCTTATATGCTCACTCTGGATGATTTTGGTTGGGCTGCCTGCAGCTCTGAATAGAGGGGGCCTCTTACTATATCTGGGACCTGGGGTATGTCTGCTGAGGGTTTGGAAGCAGGAATACAGCTTATATGCCCTATTATTGATATCCCTGATCTAGACCCAACCCAAATTCTGTTTGCCCTGTGAAGCTCACCTTGATGAGCAGAACCCAAGCTGAGCCTCTTCCCTCCAACTCACTGCACTTAAGGTCTGGATTGAGCATTTAGTATCAGAATGTGCAATCTTTAGCACCCCCTTGCACAATGAAGCAGTTCTACCAGGAGCAAATGCCAGTGTGTAGGAGACTGGAGCTCTCCGCCCCCACTGATGACTTTTTGTTTTTAGGAAACTCAATGGGGTGCTGAACCTTCTGCCAAAGTGAGGAAAGGAAAGGGGGTGGTGTTACCAAGCAGCAACGAATTCATGGATTTCACTCTTGGGCAAGCTACCTTGGGGGTGGGAGGGTAGGAGGGACACCTGGAATAGGCAAACAGCACCAGACCGTTTCCAGTTCAAAGCTATCTCCCATTCCCCATATTTTTTTTGATTAAATAACTACATAATGGATTTCAAATCTCCAGGAACAAAATTAAACAATTGTTCCTTCATAACTCCATGTCAGATTCTTCCATTCCTTGTATTACTGAATTTTACAGGGGAAGGGAAGAGGCATACATACCAGGATGGGTCGACACCTACTCTCATATCATTTCTATCACCCATCTTCTCCTTGACTTTGTGCAAGTCCTCCCTAGCTATTTTTATCTAGCTGCCTCCCACAAGTCTGTTGACTTAAGGAAAAGGAGAAGGAAAACAGAGCTGAAAAGGGAACTGATTCTCCTAGAGCCTCTCATGGGTGACAGGCACCAAACTGGGCATTTTTCAACATTATCTCATGTCAGCTTTACATCATGTCTGAGAACGTAGATGTTCTTGTTCCCATTTTACAGACTTGGAATCTGAGGCTCCAAGTTAAGGAACATGAACACATAGATAGTAATATATAGACTTGGAAACCTGTGTTCTTCCTTCTTTAGCAATGTGCTTCAAGGAAACATTCTCTTTCTTAGTCCTTTTGCTATTTCTCCAAACTGCCCCTAAAACAGATAGCTTCCCACAGAGACTCTTAAGCTGTAATATACAGCAGAGTATTAAAGCTGAGATGAATCTTAAAGATAATTGAATCATAGTCCCTTAATTTATAGGTGATAAAACATATATTATTTTTTTGCTTGGCAAAAAGGAAGCAGATGCTGGAGTTCTGACCCTTGAACCTTCAGCAGCCTCTCGATCTTTCTGAGTTGGTTTCTTCTCTAAAATGGAGCAATCGTCACCTCCCTGCATGCTTAATAGTGCTGCTGGTCATTATATCTTTCTGATCATGACATTTATAAAATATAAACCATAATTATAATGAGCTGTTGATTTAAAAAAAAAGTGCTTGCTGATTGATTGATTAAGGGAACTGAAATACATGAGTCATGTAAAGACGAGGTGTCATTCCTTAACATTTAAAACAAAGGTTCATGAAGTTTTAATATAAAATGAAATGATTTTAAGAAACTAGAATCACATATAATACAGCAGCATTTGAACCTGACTGACCTATCAGCTCAGCCTTGTTGTCTTGTCACATGAAATGACACATCAGGTACCATAGAAAGGAGTGTCTGTAGATTGATGGGAAAGAAAGCTTGGGACGTGGGCTTCCAAGCTGAGATCATGGACTCTTTAGGCACCGTCAAAGTGACAGCCTTCAAAGGCTTGTGAGTACTCAGAAATTACATGTAAAATGTTTTGGATGAGTTAATGAGCTTTCTATTTTTCTGCTGGAAAGAGAGCCAATAGCTTTCATCAAAAA
>CM053502.1:41059562-41100312 GCA_028627145.1 Eidolon dupreanum | reverse complement strand
TTTGTCCTTTGTTTATCTCCTAAAGAGCACAACAACAACCAAGGATAAAAGTTATAGAGACAGCATTAGAGTTTAATTTGGGTTTAACAATTTTCTTTCAAAAATGAAACAGCCTGTCTCCAAGAACAGTGAATTTTGTAAGATAAAGGGAAAACTATTACTCTTGAAAGGGTCTTGATCATCCAAAAAAGTTGGTATTTTATATAAATTTGTTTCTATTCAACCTGCTGCTGGCTAGCATACAGCACAGTACCATTGTTATTTAGATATTAGTAATTAGAAATTTTTAAAATAAAACTTCCTAGATTTAATAGGTTCTGGAAATAATTTGAAGGTAAATAGGAACATAAAACCATTTCCCAATGAACTCCCCCAAATAATCTGAGATTATTTAAGACACAGTGGCAAAAACTATTAATGTCCACCAGTATCCATTCTCTCCTTTGTCTTTTAGTAACAGAGCCCTGAATTTTAGTTGGTTACATGTCTATCCAACCAAAGACTACATTTTCCAGACTCCCTTTTAGCTAATGTGACCATGTGACTAAATTATGACCAATGGAATTTGAGTGGTAGTGATGGTGTGAATTCTGAGTTAAACTCTTAAAGGAAACCTCTTGCCTTTTATTTTCTATTTCCTCCATCCCAAAGCTGGAATACAGAGGTGATTGATGGTGATAAGGCAGCAACACCCTAGGAAAGGTAGTGCAAAAATGCAGAAAGTCCTTGGGTTCTTGAACAACCCCTGGAGAAAGACACTATTACCTTCGAGGACTGTCTACCAGCTTTGATTTTTATATGGGAGAGAAATAAACCACCTATTTTGTTTAAGCCATTACTACCTATTTTGCTTTTGGTTAAAGCAGCTTTACCAATATTCTAACTTGTATAGATGCCAAATCAACAGCTAAAACCTGGGTGATTTTCATTCTTTGCCCTGATTACCAGCATAGTATCTTATCAGGAAATTACAATATGATAAGAATAGAAATTAACCTCCTTTACCTGTGAGGTTATCTTAAAATTCTTCAAAGAAACAGGAATCATGACATAAACTTTTGTTATGAACAGCTTACCATTTAGAATTTCTTCTATTTCTCTTAGTGTAATGATTGATGCTTTCACAGCATAAAAACCATAGCCTAAATAAAATATTTGGATATATCATTAACTGGTGTAGGCTCTATTTCTCTTTCTAGACTTGAATTAAGTATAGATATATAAATGTCTGACTGGCTAGCTGGAAACATCTAAAGTTGTACAAATCATTTGCCATTTTTATTATGGTACTAACTGGATTTCATAAGGTTATTTCTACATATCTGGCTTTGAACATAATGTACTAGAAATGTTATTTGTGAAACACTTATGGGTTATCTAGCAAGGAATAAGGATTCTAAAGCTAAGAATATGTTTTCCGTTACAATATCTCTTTGTACTTATGTATATCCAGAAACATGCTTACCTTACCCTAAAGTAGGAATAACAGCTTACTCTCCTACATAAAATATCAGAAATTAGAAACATTTGGAAATCATAGTAAATGGCAGATCCAGGTTCTCACATTAGGGAACAAGATGAGGGTATGGGGATGGTGGTGACAGGGGGATTTGAGGGTCTCTTGGTTTGTGGTATTGCTGGTATGCAGAAACAGCTTAACCCTGTGATTACTTTTCCAATGTCTCCATCTTTTCACACTGCTTTCCCTAACATCTTTTCATCAGAGTCTAAACATGTCATATCAATATATCACCTTAAAAACAGGAGTTGGGAAGAACTCAGAGTGAACAATCACTTTTCTTGAGGCATCTTCAGCAACATATCCGGTTGAAGGAATATCTACCAGGTGACGTGCGCATATATATTCTTTTTGATAAAGGGCATTTCTTATTTCCTAGATTCAACTAACTTTCAACAAATATCTACTATGTGCCTGGCTGTTGTAATAAAATCTTTTTCATTTAATCCCATGAACTTGACTGTTTACATTTATCCCAGGTAGCTTTCACATGCCCACTAAGTTTATTACACCTCACAGAGAAATGGATATAAATTGACTTCAGGCACTTAAATGAATTTTTACAAATGAAAAAAAAAATGATTCAGTAAATGAGAAATGATTTGAAGGATGTCAACTGAAAAGTGAAAGTGTATGTATTTAAAACATCTCCATTACTGGAAATCACTAGTATTACAGACCAATACGTGAATTTAAACTCTGTACCTTCCATTGCAGAAGGGGAAAAAAATTAATATATTTCATTTTTCCCTTTTCAGGAAGACATCTTAAGATAAAAGAGTATATAATTAAAAATACCTGAAATATTTTCTGTGGTTGATTACTATTAGCAATCATTTTAGTTGTCACTAACAGTAGTGATAAAGGCCATTATAGTCATTAAGCACTAAAGAAGGCATCATTATAGACTTTATTCATTATAGGCAGGCATTTATCAGAGGAAAAATAATTATAGCTCTTTAGAAAGATTAGTTGAGATATTTCCAGAAGCATCCCAAAAGTGGTTCAGCATTTATTAACTACTTTATTTAGGGGGAATGCTGTAGGGAGATCACATCTTTCGAAGAAGATGCCAAGAACATATTAGCTGTTAGTTTGAGAGCCTTCATCTGCTCTTCAAAGCTATTTTTAAAACATAATTGAAACATTTATCAAACAACACTGAGAAAATACTGTAAATGCTAGAACTTAGAATTTGAAACTAAAGAAATTTAGGACATGAGAATTGGAGGAAGTACAAATTGTGGAAAAATACCAATTTGAATAATATAAATAAGGCATACCTATGTTTGAGGTGCCTAAAAGATAAGAGTATTAAAGACAATTTGATAATAAAATATAATGAAGATGAGTTTTAATATATTTTAAAACTGTTTTATGATAGTAGATTAATATAGTTTTTGAAGCATAGCAAAAAAAAGTTTTTTTTTAAGTAATTTTCTTGGTTTTCTTCCCATGACTTTCTATGTGTTACATCATAAAAAGGGCACTAAGATGTATATTCAGAAATTATTTCTAGTAAATGTGTAAACTTTGTATTGTTTTTAATTGCTTCAGAAGTAAATTTGGATAATTTTTTTATTTTTTCTTCTTTTGAAAATGCTTGCTGCAAAGTAAGTAAAAATAAAATGTGGTCCTATGCATTTTTACTATTTCAAAAAGCACAAGAACTCCAATATAAAATGAGCATAACTTTCTAAAGCTAGAATGAGCTGTGTAAAGCTTATGGAGTTCATAAAATGGTAACTATATGTGGCCTTCCATTTAAGGAGTTTCTTCTCTGCTTAATGGGTATGGGCAGGACACAGCTCACCCAACCTCACCCAAGCCTGACATAAAACAACCACTCACCACTGGTGATGGCGAAAGTGCAATGTTGCCTATCGATGCCTTCAGTTCATCTACAGTTGCAGCATTCTTAAGAATGTCTTTAGATTGCAACGGCTTAATCTTGATATTAAATTTCTTGTGTGATTCTTCTTCTTCTTCTGATTCACTCGAAGAATAAAAGTGCTTTCCTTTGGTAGGTAGAACACAGTTAAAGATACATAACTCTTTTTTTTCTACTGGGAAGCAATCATGAGTATAAGACAAGAGTGATTGCACATAGAGGCAGCAACAGTATCCTTAAGATGGCAGAAAATCAAAGCAAAACAAACAAAAGAGTAAATCAGGAAGTCAGAATTTATTCACCTTTCCTTGCAACAGGATTAAAGATGGTGAACTTCAAGAAGCAGTAGTTATAAAATCCTACATTTTTGTTGCAAGTTGTCCATTTGGTGTGCCACACTCAGTATACATGCCGACGGGCCCACGCGAGCTTACTCATCTACGGAGAGAGGAAGGCCATGCCAATGGATGATTCGTGGTGAGTTTTAAGTGCTTGAGAATGTGACCTGTTCTGGCCAGAGATGATTTGTGGGGAAAGCACGAGTAACAGCTATTTTCCAGTTATGATAAATGACATTGTCATATCAGGTTTTAGCAGGCAACCCAGTACCCACAATTTACACAATTGATTTTCAGCACATTTTTCCTTTTCTCCTCTCTCTTTTCTATGAATAGATCAAGGCAAAATGCCTGCTTGTTAGGGATCAGGCTGTTCTCTGTGCTGTTTATTCATCTCTAATATTAGGGACAACAGGACTTGGGAAGCTTGGGTTATTTCAGCACCTTTTCAAAACATGAATTTATCATACTCTTTTATGAGAGAAAAATAAACATTAAAATAAAAAAAATAATAAAGAAAGGATATAGCCAGGTTCCTCAGGTCTGATGCTGTAGCCTTCTTCATCCAGCTCAGGTGAGTTCTATAAAACACAAATGCATATTATGTAATTAGTAATCTGACAATAGTCAAGGAATTATTCATTTTCCTTCTAGAGCTTTCTACTTAAGAATATAAACATGTCTCTTATTTTTGGAGGTGAGAATTTTAACTTTTGGAAGTGAATGCTGAGAGGTATATATTTAGATACATACTCAAGCATATTTGGGAGTCTTATTGGAAAAACAAATTAGGGATCAACAACTATTAATGAAAAAATATATTAAAAGAGAATTTATTACGCATTTCCTGTAAGTCAAGGACTGTGTTAAGCAACATGGATGCCCAATTTGCAACTTGCAAATGGCCAACTTGCAACATAGGGAGATATGAATAAAAATTATTTATTCCTTGGAAAATTCAAACATATTTTGGTAGACAAAAATAAAAATAAAAATTTAAAAACCGCACCAAAATACAAAACACAAGACATCAGTGATAGGAGTTTAAAGGATGATGAAATTATTGACGTTTGAAAGAATCAGGAGGATATGAATGTGCTTTTTGGGATAGATGGGGAGGAGAGAGCCTGTATTGAGACTCCAAGGCAGAAATGGACAGTATGAATCAGACAGGGAAAGAGAGAGGGAACAGTATAGATGACATGACTGGAAAGGGAGCTGAACAGTGGAGGACTGTGGAAAATAAGACCGTGGATGGCCAACATGCGGAGGCAAGAAATCAGACTTGGTTTAGATCTGCGGCTTCTTGATTAGGGTAAGACATGCTGAAGGCAGCATCTTAAGGCATTTTGAAAGTATGCTTCAGGATAGATTGGAGGCAGAAGAAAATGGAAAAAAATAAACTAATTCAAAATACTTGCATTATTCAGGTAGGATTTGCTAAGAATGTGGACCAAATTGTTAGTGATGGGAAAGGATGACTCAAGGACATTTGGAAGGACATATTGTTAATTCTTGTTAACAGGGTTATCTTAGGTGAAAAAGGAGCTAGACAGCTTCAAGAAAACTCCAAGATTTCTATGCTTAAATCCTGGGAGACTGCTGGCACTCCTTGCTGAACTAATTGTAACAGCAGACAACTAACATTTTTTAGGAATAAGATGGGAAAAATAAAAGACAGTTTGTACGATTGGAAATAGTTATCATATTTCAGTTGCTACTATATGGTAAGTACTGTGACCCATACTTTATTTCATTCAACCTTTATAACAATTGTACGTGGAAAGAATTATCCCATGCACTGAGGAAACTAAAAGAAATCAGGTGTCATTTCTCAAGGAAACCCACCCTGAAAGTGGCAGATCTGTGCCTCGACCCTGGGTATTTGAGACTATATCCTGCACCTTAGAGGGAAAGAAGGTGAAGAGTTCAAGGGTGATCCTCTTGAAGTTGAGGTTATACACATAGAAGTCAAAGAGGGCAGAGTGGGAGTGATAAATTTCAGAGTCACTGAAGCAGAGTCACCGAAGCAGTAAAGGTGCCATGACCATGGGTAGAGAACAGGGCCTGAATGCCATGAAAAAGCCACCATTCATTGAGCATTTATTGCCTCCTTCTTGTCCTTCAGTACTCAGTTACTTTTTTTAAAAAATGCAAGTGTGTTAAGGTCACTTCCAGCTAAAATCCTGTTTCTGGCTTCTCACTGCAGTTGGAATAAAGGCCCAGTGGTTCTGTGTAGTGCACAGGCTCATGCCAAACATGGCTCCTGGCCTCTCTCTAGCCTCAGGCCTGAGGTTCTCTTCCTTGATCTCCCTCAGTCACAGGGCCTTCTTCCCATCATTAACTCTTATTATTCCAATGCTGGAAGTTCTTTGCCATTTCATGATCTCATTTATGCCATTCTCCCTGCCTGGGATGCTCTTCCCTCAATTGTTCAGCCAGTTAACTCCTACTTATATTTTAGACTTTTGTTTAAAAGTCCTGTCCTCCCTGAGGCCTCCTCTTCTCTTACCTCGTCCCTGCAAAATGCAAGATGATATAATAATGTATTAAGAATAAAACCCTTATTACTTAGAGAAAGTAGTATCTAATGCACATTTACAATATCCATTCCTAGGTGACCGAATTAGTTTTTAGGACTAAACAAATTTGAGGAAGTTATGCTTGGTTTAAGCCCTCACATCTTTAACCAAGGATATAGCACTAGAGTTTAGGGTTTGTGTGATAGCTGGAAGGTAGTAAGCAGTCTTTAATGAGCAATTTGGTTTTTTAATGATTGTACTTCTTGTTTGCTTAAATTATCACATTTGTACATATTTAAGATTCCTAGAAAATATAACAAAAATCTTTCTAGATAAAAAAGAATTACTTTTCTAAAATCACTCTTTCTCAATATCTAGTAACTTCCTTTATAATATTATTTATTAGCAATTTGGATTTAGAATAACATAGAGGCTGTCATAGATTCTAGGGAATTGAACTGCTAAAAATATCAAAAAGATCTCAATCCTGGGAAACAGATGTAAGAGAGGACCAGGTAATGAGGTTGGCTGAGTAGAATGTAGGGGTGGGAAGCATGAAGAATTTAATCTCTCTTTTCTGTAGATAATGTAGTATTTACATTTTAATGTGGTGAGGATTCAATGGAACTTAATTTTAACAAAGAGAGTATTTAATAAATGATAGTATTATTTATTACAAAAATAAAATTATTCTTATTAACAACCATGCAAAAATTGTACCATCTATGAAAGGGGAAGTTGGGCCAGACAGTCCCCTAAAGGATAAGTGCAAAGGCATTTTGTAGAGATTGCGAATTTGGGCACATACTATGCAATAGAAATGATTTTTTGTGTGTGTATGATCTACATGTTTTATATGATTTGAAATTCGAGAGTGATTTCAGCTGTCCTGTTGTGGTTGGTGAAGTGTGTGGTAACAATGTTAATCAGTTTCTGGGGGAATTATGCAGAGAGTTTAGGTCTTAGGTGGGATTCACCCTCACTCTTTTAGAAATAAGTGATTGTCACTTGATCTGGGAAAAATCCATACCATGAGGCTATAATAATTGCATGCTGTGGTATGAATGTTTGTGTTCCCTCGAAGTTTACATGTTGGAATCTTAATTTCAAGGTGATGGAATTAGGAAGTGGGGCCTTTGGCAGGAGATTGGGTCATGAGGGAGGAGCTCTCATGATTGGGATTAGCAAATTTATAAAAGAGGCCCAGGGTGGTTACAGACAGATAGTGCCATCTGCTAACAAGAAAGTGGGCCCTCCATCATACACACGCCAGACATTCAATCTGTGGGCATCATGATCTTGGACTTCCTATCCTCCATTACTGTTAGAAATAAATGTTTATTGTTTATAAGCTACTCAGTTTATGGTATTTTTGTTATAGCAGCCCAAATAGACTAAGACATTATAAAACCAAGGCCCAGACATTAATCAAATTGCCTCCATTCTCAAATCAGCTTAGAAACAGAACTAGCCCTGAATCACCTGGAGTTAATGTTTTAAAAAACATTTTTCGATAGGCAAGATAAGCAAGCTATTGAAATAGTCTACTAATAATTAGCTCATTGAATCCTTGCAACATTGTTACAATATAATGACTGGCTTCATTTTTGCTGGCCAGTAAATAACTATCCAAAACCACACATAGCGGATTTGTGGAGGGACTAGGTCTTGAACCCAGACCCAACAGACTCTAGTGCTTTTAAATTCTATACTGTAATAATCGTGCCTGTCAGTTTCTGATCAGATGGAGTATTTCACTTATTTCTATGTCCTATTTAAATATAAGAATGCCTGAACTCATTTTCAAGTTCTGAAATACTTAATAAAGAAAAAGCAATCTTCTGATACTCACATATCTTTCCCAATCAATTTCTGCATAAAATCCATTTGGTGCCCCATTGCTTTTCTTCTGTAATAAATTTGAAAATAAATTTAGAAGACAATATTTGAACAAAATAAAAAGGAACAAAGAACATTTGACTTTTATCTGTATTTAGCAAGCGCTAACAAAATCCAGGACTGGAAAGACAAATTAGAGAAGCCTATTAAGCAACCACATTGGTGTAACTGAATGGTAAATTGAGCTGCCATGACACTGCATAATAGAGCTTACATATTATTTTCCAAGACTGTAGTATACCTAAGCATAAGGAGATTAAAAACTAGTTGTTCAAATTTTATTCAGTTACTGAAGAATTAGAAACACATACATTATAATTTAATCCTCTATATCTTTAGAGGATAAAACCATATATACATATACATATACATATACATATATACATATACATATACATATATATGTATATTTAAATGGAAACATTTTGATTTTTATGTTGCCCTCATATACAATTAGTTTCACAATATCCAAAGAGTATTCATCCAAGGTGTTAATTAATCTTTTAGGTCTTTTAACACTGACTCAAGTTTTTCCTAACCAATCCTTTGATAGACTATAAAGGAAATCAGCTCCAACTTAGTTAATTCAGTTCCTAGGTATTAAAAAAAGTATTAATATTCTTTTCAAGTAGCTTTTCTTATCAAATTATTAAAATAGAATCTGAGGATTAATTGTGAATTTCTGTGACCCATCTGTCCTATGCCTCCATGAGTACTTATTGTCACAAGATAACTATATAGATATTGGCATTAGTCTCTCTGGATTAGCTTGAAGTTCTATTTTGGCACCTACTACAACCATGATGTATGGCCACAAGCACTTTATCAAGGATGTGGCATCATCCAAAGATGAATTACTAAGATTCTTTATTTTTTGTTTGCAAAGGACAAAAACACAAACTAAGTTGGTAATGGAGGATTCATTCAATAACATTCCTGTATATAGCACATATAGCAGTGGTATGTCACTGAGCAGTAGCTGATCTCAGAACAACACATCAAATGGTGATACATGAGGCTTGAGGACAGACTTCTAATTTTGCAATCACAAATGAAGGCCACTCGAACTACAACATGAACAGCTAACATTCGATTTGACAAATAGGTAGGAGAAGTAAGCTTTTCATGTTTGCTTGTAGGACCACTAGAAAATCAAATTAAAGGTAACCCTGTAACCATCTTTATTGAGTAATACATATTGAATATTAATTGGGCATTCTAAGAACTAACAATAGCTTAGTAAGGGTAAATAGTGAGTAAAGAATAGATAATACGTTCATGGCCTCTCTCTTCCTATCCACTACTACTGCACTAGAATTTACAAATGCAAGAACTCTGCCAATGCCTCCACAGACCAGCATCCAGGAATATAGCCTCTTACCTGTGCCTCTCTTTCTCTTTTTTTTGCTCTCGACAAGGTTAAAGGTTATATACTCAGACAACGTCGTTTTAACCTTTCCACATAAGTCTTCCCTGAATTAGTGTTTATTGATATTCTTTCTACCTTGAACAAAGGTTGTTTTAAAAACTTGTCACACCAACTCTTGTATAGGCTCTAAAAGCTACTGTTGAGGACATGGTTCATTAAATAATGTTCCTGCTAATAATAAAAAATCTCTTCCATGGGGAATGGGCGTGGTACCTATTTTCTTTTTGTCATGTGTACTTTCTTTTTAAATTCCTACTTTACCAATTTGTTCGCATATGTATTCTTTGCAAAATTCTCCAAATCCTTCTTATATAATAAATTTAACATACAAGTTTAACTTATAATAATGGGAATCAGATGAACTAAGTTGATCCCAAAGAACTAAACTCATATATTTTGTGGTTAGTGTAGCACTACTATTAATAGACCTTTAGTTCTTAAACAACTCTTCATTACAAAGGATGGTTATCTGAAAACCAAAGAGTTAGGTAAATTACTGAGTTTAAAATTTTCAAAGTTTCACAGTTTTTCCCCATGATAGTTTCATCTCTGTAACCAAAGCCCTTCAAAATCAAAATAGCTGATATGGTCAGCTAAACAAATGTGTGTGTGTGTGTGTGTGTGTGTGTGTGTGTGTGTGTGTGTTCCTGACAACATATATCTTATATTATATATTAGAAAGTTCCTGAACTTTATGAATTTTCTAGATTTGAGCTAAGTGAAAATTTCCCAGTTTTCATGGAAACCAGTGAAAGACAGAGATGAAGAGAAAGCGAAACTTATAAAAAGAAATTTTCTTTTAAAATAAGAGCATTCTAAACATAAATACTAAACACAAACAACAAATAACAATACATTCTTTTGGGCAGATATTCAAAATACATGCATACACACATAAGCACACAACTTTATTTAGAGAAATTAGCAATTTGGCCTCATTCACACTAGTGAATTCTTACAAATATATTTAGTTTTACAAGTGGAAATTATCAAGTTAAAGCTATCCCAGGCCTGGCTGAAGTTGTTCTGGTCTGACCCCAAGAAAGAAACAATGCTCCTGGTTTAACCACCTACGCAAGGTACAGCTCACAGTGTTAATGGTGAAGTTATGGCTCTATTGATTTTCAATTGGAAAACTTTGAAGAAGCAAGGAATAAGTTAAGTGGGAAAATATTATGTCTTACTAGTACAAGCAATATTGGCTAGTTACCAACATGTAAACAGTGATTTTTCTTTTGGAATTAAGAGTTATACATTATTTTACTTTTATCTTTTCAGTGTTTTCCAAAATTCTACACTTAGCATAATTAACTTTTATAATTTGAACATATGACTGTTATTTAAAGATAATTGAGGTTCACAGAAATGTTAATCTTGTTTTAATAGATATTTTACTTTGGTCAGGCTTATTATCTGTTCTCAGATAATAGATGCACTAAATTAATCAATGTAATAGCAATTGTATTTAATTATACATTCATTAAAGTTCTCAGCTTCAACTGGGAATGATCTTGTTTTCCAAGGTCAGCTCATGGCCACATAGTGATCCTCAGGTAAGAGATGTTAAATACACAGGATGTACTCCCTAAGTATTGTCTTTTGCCACTGAGGTAGACTCGACTCACTTTGTAAATAATCCTATAGAACAGCATTGTCCAATAGAACTGTCTATGAAGATGGAAATGTTCTATATGTGTGTTGTCTAATATAGTAACCACAAGCCACAAGTGCCTTTGAGATACCCGAAATGTGGCAGTGTGAGTGAGAAACTGAATTTTGAATAGCTACATGTGTCTACCATACTGAACAACACAGCTAGAGTTGTTGCATAGCCTGGACCAAGATCAGCATCCCTGACTCAACATCCTTTGGTCAATTACACTGGTTCCCACAAGCCAAGGTCTTGCTAAATTCCTGGTGTTACTGAGATAATGCTTATCCTAACAAATAATTACTCAATTTGTATCGGTCATGCTTGTATTAGAGCCAAAGAGTTTTTATAAATAGCAGATTCTTTTTAAAATCTTAACACCTTTCCTTTGTCTAAGACAAAGGAAACACACATTTTTTATGCCTGATTATTCTTTAAAAGCATATTTAGGTATAAGTTCATAAGGTTAATTTAAAAATTGGCCCCACGTACTCAAAAAATAATTTGGAAAAATCTAAGAAAGAGTCTTCTTAAATGAAGTACACAAATGCTACTGCTTTTTCTGTTTCAAACTGGGATTTTACTCACTGTTTCTACAACCCTTTGGAAATTTTAAACTAAAATCTGTTTCCTTACCGAAACTTTTTTTCCTCCTTCACGCGCACACTCTGCTTTGCTATTGTAGGGTGGTTCATGTGGGCTGGGCTGCTGGAATTGATTGTTTTCATGTAGAAAAAGTTGTTAAAGGATCTGTTTGTTCTTCAAGACACATATAAAGAATCACATGGAGTCAGCAAACATACCATAGAAGAAACAATTTCTAGGCCAAATCGTAGGGCCTACCAATCTTGGCAGGGTTCCCTAAACATAGAATGGACTTTGGGGTCCATAATGAGGCTCTATTCAGCAGGCCAGTATAGTTAGGTCAGGAGAAGAAGGAAGGAAGAGGAAGATACATCCGAGGCATTTGGAATTATGTGTATCTAGTCTTCATTCAGCCAGCACTTAATTTACATGAGAACAGACACCAGGACACACTAAGAGAGACTGAATAAAAATGGTTGTATTTCTAATCAAAGTATGAAAAGTCTAGCTCCCTGGATCAAAGTCTTCCTGGGGATCATAAGACATATAGTGCACATAGCTGACAGCTCCAGACCTGGGCCCTTTCCTGTACACCTGTTTTTGTATACCTGTTCCTGCACACCTGCTCAGGGTGAGCAGAGACCATGCCCCCATTCTACATGTAGCTAGAAAGCTGAAGTGCTTGGGAAAAAGTGAAAGTGTATCTTGCATGAATTAGAGTTTGTCTCTGGATTAGAATGCATCATCACACACAGGGCCTGAAGTCTCAGACACCATGACAGACAGCTCTTCAGGAGATGGGTACATTCAGCAAGACGGGAGCAAAGCAAGCCCATCTTCACACATGGAGCCCTGCCCTGAAGCCTGTGTAGACTAACCTCAAAAGCACTGTCACCAGAAATGGGCTTCACTGGATTTTGAGAAACTGAAATTAAGTAAACATCAGTACACTAAATCTATCGTGTAGCCCTGTGTTGACAAAGTTATTTATAAGCATTAAGTGGGTGCACCCCAACCTATAGTTCATAGATTACATTAGTGAAACCAGAAATTTCAAAAGACAATGACTTGGAAGCTAAATTAGCTATGTAAACATGGACTGGGTCCACAGACATAAGATCTTAAAGAAATTAGTCTGAATTTGAATGAAAATTAGGTTGGGATCTCTAAGGACTGAACACAAACAGTGACTTGAACCCCTATAGAACTGCTATAATAAGGAATTCTCAAATTCGGTGATCATAGTTAGAGGGGGAAACTTGGGAAACATTTTCAGATAGTAAAGCTAGCAGCTGGATGATAACTTTGTTACCTACAAAGCTCTACACCATGTTTCTGAGAACATGCATTTATTTTGAATGAAGCCTTTTTCAAATAGGTCTGCATTATTTCCTAAGAAACGGAAATTAAATAATTCTCCTTTCCTAATAATTGTGACTAGTGATATTTATGGTATTTCCAATTAAGGAACAAAAATGGCACAACTGCTAATAAATAACTTCAAATGACTTGGAATGGTGGTAATAGAGGAGGACTTGGGGAACTTGGGTACACAGCCCTGAGCTAGAGAGAACAAGTCCACAGAGTCATGGGTAGGCTCATTAATACAGCACACAGAAAGAGTTGCTCGCTCCATGCCAGTACTCTACCAGGCATCTGGGTGCATATTCTACCAGAGATTAAAACTGGCGGTCTCTAAAAGAGCAGAGGACACTGAGCCTCACAGACAATGAGCAGGTTGGTATGAAGGGCTTTAGAAAAAGGAAAAAGGACAAGACTGAGGGTGGCAGAGGGAAAGAAGCAAGAAATAGCAATGCAGCCTGGGAGCAGCAGGGAGAGAAAGCAGAGAATAGCTAACAGAACTTGCAGAGGTCAGAACGGAGGGGATCAGAGGACCCAGGGAGGGGACCCAGACAGAAGCGAAGAGAAAAACACAGAAGCAGAGAGTACCTGAGACAGAGTTAACGAGAGGGCTCTGAGCCAGAAGCAAGAGGTGAGGAGAAGCTGAGTCTTCTGGGTCTTTTTTTTCCCCTGCTGAATAGAGCCTTGATTATAGTGTTACCCAATGTCTGATAAATTTCAGTCTATTTTCTTAACATTTCATGGTGAAAACTACATGAATGCGAAAGGAACCCCAAAGCTAAGAACCTCAAGTCAAGTGTGGGAGAAAAACTCCTGCAATAGCTGCAATTAACACCCACTTTAGGTATAATATTATAAAAGGTGATTTTTCAAAAAAATATTTTTAACCACCAGGTTTATTTTAGCTCCCACTCCAGCCCAATGAGCCTAATAATGTAAGTCCATCTTTTTTTTTTTTTTCTGTAACAGCTGTTCTTTTGAACCTTCTGAATAGGCATCTGATTTAGATCTGAAGGCAGTCATTTTAGAAGTTGGTGCAGACTCCCATAAGCGCAACTCGGATAAATCCGAGCCAGCACACCACAGACGTCTTTGAAAATCAAGAAATCTGGCGGCTAACAAGGAGTCAGAGTTACTGTTAAATCTAAACCCAGTGGACATATTTTCCTCTTTCAGGCTATAAATTTAGGCATAAGTGGTTTCAAGACCATTCTCTATTTGTGAATTTAATATAGAAAATGTATCTGCAGCTCAACTAAGAAAAGGGAAAAGCTTCCTTCAGTTTTATTGGATCTCAGCTACATTATGACTTTGTGGCCTCTATTGGAGAAAAACAGTCTCACATAATGAGCTTTTATATCATTAAATTGGAAATGAAATAACAGTTGATGGTAGCAGCCCATGCAGGAACCGTCTGGCTTTTGACCCACCATATTAATGACTAGTTTGCTTGCCTGATCTGGGGCAGGGTTTTAGGTGAACACAATAAATAAGTTTAACTTGACTAAGACTACATTTATGTCCCATGCAATTACTACAGAAAATTACAAAAGTGAGAGTTCTAAAAAGCATTTAAGCTATTTTTTCCCTATAGAAAAAATAGAAACGGGACTTTAAGAAATTAAACATAGCATATATTGACATGCAAACCTACTAAAAATGATCATTTGAATACTTACAATTCCATCTCTATCGGGTGAACCTCTGTAACAAAAAAGAAATAGGTAGCTATTAGAAAAATGAATCATTCTTGCTATATAGACTAAAGTACGAGAAAAAGAAACATTAACCACCTCTCTCCCACTCTCCCTTGTTCCCACCCCAGTAAAGCTGGCTAATGAAAACTAAATCAAAACAAACTGATCGAGCAATTTTTGAATGTGGGGTGTGTGTGTATGGGCATGTGGGAGGAAGATTCTCATTAAAACCTGAAGTCCCAAAGGCACAAGTTGCTAGGTCTACTTTTGATGGGAGAGCTAATTAAGTGTCTGTCGCAGTCTAGCTGGCTCCATTTAAAACTACCACAATGAATGTAAACTGATTTGCTTGTTCTAATCTTCCCTGTGAGTGGTCTTGAATTTCCTCCTATAAGAAGGAACTTCTATGGTATTTTTCAACTTACTTAGAGAATCTATATTTTCTCCCATATTTCTTTTCCTTCCTTTCTTTCTTTCTTCCTTCCTTCCTTCCTTCCTTCCTTCCTTCCTTCCTTCCTTCCTTCCTTCCTTCCTTCCTTCCTTCCTTCCTTCCTTTCTCTCTCTCTCTCTCTCTCTCTCTTTCTTTCTTTCTTTCTTTCTTTCTTTCTTTCTTTCTTTCTTTCTTTCTTTCTTTCTTTCTTTCTTTCTACTTTTTTTCTTTCTTTCTTATTTACTGTTCCTTTGATTATTGTAAAACAGGAAATGAAGGGCATTTCTTGATGAATAGAGTTCAGGGTAGTTAATCCATGGTGGCACTATGCTCCAGTACTTAGGAGTTAAGACTTTAGAATAGAATGAATCTAAATGTCCAGACACTTATTAGCTCTGTGACCTTGAACACATTACTTAACTTCTGTAAGCCAATTTAAATAAGATAATGCATATAAAAAACATAATAGTTCCTGACACATAGTAAGTATTCAAAAAATGTGATGTCTCTTCAACTAGGAACACAAAACTGCCCACTTGCCACCACGTTAGATTTTGTAGCAAGAGAGGAAGGGTATTATTATTGTTATTTTGGAAAAGCGGACTGGAAGAGACAGAGGAAGGGAGAAGCAAGAGGGTGTTACTGTAACTTTATAACTTCCTATTTTAATTCACTCTGTGAGGAGCTAGATAAATGTTATTCTGTTAAGAGCAAGAGACCAAGTTATGTTTAGATGGAGACCTGCATTGTTTGGAAGAAAACCTTAGTAAGTGCTTGGGGTGGACTGTGAAATCTTGGGGAGTTTGGTGTGGTTGGAACTATTCTTTAGGAGGTTGGACCAGGTAGTGAAATTATTTATTTCTTCACAAGGTACAGCAGAAAGAGAAACACAGAGAGTTGGTGGGGCATCTCCTGGGCTCCAAGATGTGATCCCCTTACTCATCAACACTTTTTTCAAAATTAGCAGAATATTCTACTTGTATTATAAAACACTTGATGAGGGTACACCATTTTTTTATAACTGGCTCTGTGTCCACATGGATGCTGGGGGAATCAGTGATACAGGAGCTAGAAGCAGAGAGGACCCTGATGTTGAAAGACCACTGGAGTTGACAGAAATCTAAGGGTCTTGGGACCTTCCCTGGCTATAAGAATTAGTTGGTTTAAAAACATGTCATTTAAAATAGAAGGATAGGAAGAATCTTAGCTGATAAAGTTATAATTCTTTGAACAAATAGTGAATGCTTATAATGGGCCAGGTACTAGGCTAGGATATGGGGGTAAAAATAATGAAGACATACTCATCATAGAGAGAATGAGACAGGCAAATAAAGCCAGTTAAGTTATCATGGCCACAATGAGCCCAGCTTAGCAGGAAAGCACAAAGGAAAGGTACTAACTCACATTCATCAAAACCAATTTCCTTTTCCATATCTATACACTGCAAAAAACGAACTTTTTTTTTTTTTTTTTTTTACTAAAAAAAGGAATTGAGAGAGAGGTGATTGTATCAACTATTGCGTATGCTATGTCCAGAGGCACTGATTCTTGTGAGGATGTTTTTGGGGGCATCAAGTAATAGATGTGGAAAAGACAAGGCTCTGGAGACAGGCCTGGCTGTGGTGTTTCCTACTACTCATCAGATATAAGGGCACATCTATAGGGTATCTTAAATGAGAGGTCACTTGATGTAATGCATACTGCAGCTATAGGGATGGCATTTAAAAATTTTTAAGCAGAAAATCTGTAATTGTACATAGCAACGTTGGTGTCCTATTCTAATCCTATGTCTTAATCCATTAATGGAAACAGGTGCTTCCTAGTGTGGTGACAGCAAGCCATGGCGGTTAATAGCACTGGCTATATAGTGCCAGACTGCCTGGATTCAATCAACCTAGATTTCCCAGTTGCATAATCTTGGGACAATCACTTCATTCCTTCATGTCTCAGTTTCCTCATCTACAAAATGGCTGTGATAATAGCATATATCTCATAGGAAAATTAGAGGACTCAAAGATTTAATGTAAGTGAAGAGCTTGGAATAGTGCCAAAACATAGTAAATACTCACTAAATGTTATCTAGAATAAAATTATTATATAATCTGACCTAGGATGTCAAGTAGAGAGACTTTAGTGGCCCTAAATACTTGGGCATGTGTTCTCAATTCATCTCTATACCCCTTCTTATGAAGTCTTATATTTTATTTTTAAATGGTTAAATATTTTTTGTTTTATTTATTCATTTTAATTAATATATTCGATTACCATTGACAGTCAATATTATTTAATATTAGTTTCAGGTTACAGCAAGTGGTTAGGCATTTACATAACTCATAAAGTTATCCCCCCGACTGGCCTAGTATCCACCTGGCACTATACACAGTTATTACAACCCCTTGACTACTTCATAACTACCAATTTATACTTCTTAATCCCTCCACCTTTTTTACCCAGTCCCTGGATGCTTTAAAAAAATTTTTTTAACAGCAGACCCATTATATTTACTGATTTTTATTTTAAAACTAATCAACTACCATGGACCCTTTGCCTCTATTTTAAAAAATGCCAGCTCCTTCTTACGACTATTGCCTTTTCTCTATTACCCTTTTACTGACCTTGATTATAATTTTGCCCATCTATTCTTTCTTTCTGGGTGATAAAAGCCCACGCATGCGATTCTGGCTTTGAATCTTATTTTCTGGGTTGTCTTCAGCAGCTATTTAATCTATTTTGGCACTGATTTCTCATCTCTAAAACTGAGATATGACTTTTAATCTTACTGACTTACTGTGAGGATTAAAAGGATATTAGTACATACAACATAGTCTGCAGAGGGCCTGCAACTTAGCACAAGCTCTCTTCTCTCCTCTATCAGGCACTGTAATGCTGATTAAATTAGGAAGTTCTGTCCTAACCCTACTCTCTATCTAAGGAGGTCAATCAGCTGGATTGGGGGCTGATAGCTACCTTAGCAAGTAGCTTGAACACCCTGAGAGAGTTATAACAGCTCTGAAAAGAGTTTGCATCAATGAGGTATCAATGATGGCAGACTCACATAAGCATTACCTAAAGCCAAAGGGACAGCAACTTGCCAGAGCATTTTCTCAAGCTTTTGCAAGAATGATATATGATGCAATTAGAAAGCAGGGGTTCATGAAAAGCAAAACCTTACACTAAACTGCTAGTGCTTTGATCATCACTGCTAGTGGAACCAATTTATGACTAATTTGCTATCATGTAAGTATTTGGGGGACACTCAAATGATACGAAGCAAAGGAGAGATGCTTGGGATTCTACAAGCAAATATCTCATCAGAATTCTTCAGAGAGATATTGGGCATCTACCCAAAGCCATAAGGAAAACTTTCTTATTTCTATACCTTTAAAAATGGTGATGGAAAAGCAGTGCTTTGACCACATGCAAATTAGCTCAGCCTGCTTTGGGGAGGTTGTTTGACCTCTTTTCCCTTTTAATGGACCTTTCTTTTCCTTTTTAATTTTCTTCACACTCGAAATATTATGTGCAGTCAGTTACAGACACTGTCTTTGAAGAAAAAGAGTTGGTTTCTGCCAGTGATGTTTTCCTGAGATGTGTCTAATAATGTCCTACACAACTCATGACACATTGTAGGTGACAACAGATGTTGCTGACAGACTGACTGGTACAGTGTCTGGCTCTTTCTGGAAATTAGATTCCATCTAGTGTAAACTGAGGCCCAGGAAAGGAAAGTGTATTCCCAAGGCCACAGGAATGCTGGCAATGCTAGAACTAGAGCCCAGGTCTTCTGACTGTAGTGAAAGAAACATCACCTGTTCTGGATGGTGAATGTCTAGGAAATGGCAGTTTTTAAAGAAACAATAGTAATTATGTAGTCCTCAGAAAAATATTCCTAATCAGATCATTTAGAAAAATTTGCAACACTAATTTCCATGAAATAATTATTTACCAAAAAAGCACACAAAAAAGATAAGAACAGGTGACTTAATATTGAATATCTAGAGGAAAAAATAGATTTTATTTCCTCCCAATCCTTTATATTTTCTGTCTTAAAGGCCTGCAAGGCTTCAAGGTTGCCCACTGCCTACAGAAGGAATGTCAGACACCATAGCCTGGTACTTCCTGTATGACCCTGATCTTCTTTCCTGTCTTGCCTCCTATTATTACCTTTACCTGCAGCTGACAGGTAGACAGACTGACCTATTTATCTTGTCCTGAATACCTGCTTGACTTTTCTGCCTCTCTGCTTTGACTGTTTTTGTTTATTTGTTTTGTTTTGTTTTATTTTTCATGAAATGCCTATCCTCATCTTCCCGAAGGCCATATTCAAAGCTCCTTCCTCCCTGAAGCTTCACTGATCATTAGTCCAAATGTGAGCTTTCCCTCAAATTCCCATGAAATTCCATTTTTAGTTGTTCATGAAGAACTTACCACGTGTTAATTTGTATAATAATAAGAATTGTGGCTGCTGCCATTTACTGAACATTTATTTATTAAGTACTAGGTATTATACTAGTTATTTCAAATGTGTTATCTCATTTTGTTATATAAAAGATATTTCAACTTGTGTAGTAGATACCTTATCCCATGAATTATAAATCCTTGGAGGACAAGGACACAGGGCAATGCTCAGTAACTTGTGATAAAATTTATGCGTGATAAAAGCATATAAAATGAAAAGTTAAAGGTAACAAATAAATTTAGCCCTCTTCATTTTCATCTGTGCCCAAACAACTATCGATTCTCCCATTTTCTAACTTTCTTTCAGAGATTCTATCCAAATGTTGGGTTTAATGGGCTCATTATTCTAATATACAGCTGAGTGCATTGGGTCTGCATTCCTACATGGTCACGAACAGCTGCTGCAGAGTAGTAGTGCTCTCCTTATACTGCTCTTGGACTGGAATCCTGAGTTCCTGGCTGTCTGATTTCCCATATGTAGGTTACCTGCCTGGCTCAAAAAGCCACCTGAGATTTTGTGTCAGAGCTAAGTCTCTGAAGTAGAATTTAAGATGGTCAACTATGTGAAATGAAACTTACTTCATAGGATATTTTCAAGATGGGTCTGTCAATGTCTGTGGGCAATTGGTTATCTTGAGTGTGATCATTTAAATAAGTAAAAGTATCCACAGGGTTGTTTTTGGCATTGGTTTCTTATTCACAGGCAAATAGCCAATCATTTCTGTGAATTCTGTTGATTGATTTACAGTTCTGCTTGTAAGAAATCTCGACAGCTCAAATAAAAGCTTTGGGATGTTATCTAGACTAATTTCTGTTTCCAGCTAGGTCTAATCTACCTAAACAGGTGTTTGCTTCTTGATTTCAGTTACTCAGGCAACGCTAGCAGTGGAAATGAATACTTTTAGTCCTCACAAAAGTAATAGTCATACTTCCTGTCTACTGGGACTTCTAGGAAGTGTGGTTAAGAGATTATAAAGTAATAACACATGATGAAAAAGTGAACACATGATGAAAAGTCTTCACATTTTTATTGTAAATCTAAGAATTGTTTATGCCGAACGACTACAATTTACTTAGAAATGAGGAGACCAACACAGTAGAACACAATATCCAAGAAAATTCTACTCTAAAAGTGACAATGACAATAGCATCTCTTATGTAAATAGCTTCTTTGGGGAGGCAAACTTTTAAAGTACATACGTAGAATCAGTGTCCTTTTCTTTCTTCCGTATTCCAAAAGCCTTCCTTGTACGTTTTTTCAATCCTGTGGGAAAACAACAGAGTCAAAAAAAAAAAACAAAACTATTTTCTATTTGAATATTCCTAGCAACATTTAAGTGAATATATTTTTTAAGTTACGACATATCACTTAAATTTGAATGTTGAAAACATAATGAAAATTTCTTTAATCGTGCATGTGTGCATATGATTCACTATCATATTTTTCAACAGATGTTCAGCTAAGAGTCAGCACTATTTAAGTTCTTAGCACTGTAAACAACATAAGATTGTAAGAGAATGGAAAGGCCAGGTATAGAAAAGATTGCAAGCTTTTCTTAGGATATTGTTATTCATTACCCACATTGGCATTTTGCCAAAGAAAACCACACACAAATTATACATTTAGAAGAATAGCAATTTCCAGGTTAGACATGTTCTTGAGACTTGGATAATTTCAAGACGCAGATTATGTAAACCATACCAAGAGAGTGACATTGACCTGACACATCTTTGTATCGCATATTCCCATCTCATCTTTTTCTATTTCTTCAATTCTGTGGCTAGACTGTATTATTAACCATTATCTGAATATACCCCAATTTCTGTACTTCAGTGTCTCATTCTTCCATATGTAGTCCTTACTTTTGTTTGAAATGCTTTTCCTATTTTTTGATATTTAGAATTTTAATTCATCCTTCAAGACCTAGCCTAATGCCACTTTCTCAATGCGGGTGTTTTAATTGTAGTGGTGTAAGAAACTGACTATGCCATGATTCCCCAAAATGTTGCTCATATATGTATTGCAATATATCTAACTATTCCACTTGATAGTTCTTAAGTCAGTTTCTCTGCTAGGCTGTCAACCTTTCTAGGACAGAGGCAAAGGATCCTACAGGGGACATATACCTAGTACAAGTATCAGATAATACATGTTGCTTTAAAATATCTTCTAGAAAGCATCATTCAGGCTGTATTGGGGTAAAAAGACTCCTTTCTTTCATCCTGGCCAAACCTAACTCAGTCTTGGTTCTTCAATTCTTACCAAGGCTCTGTTTGAGATTCTCATTTCCTACAGGTTACATAGTTACATAGGTGACTTCTGTTTCTTATGTTCGTGAATATTATTCAAAAATGCTAAATGCCTATATAATCAAAACCTTAGAGTTTTTACTGGTGGTTTGGAAAGTCTTCCTGACAAATTGGAGTGGAAAAGTCACTGACTTTCAGGATTTTTTTGGCACTACCGGGTGGAACAAAGGGAAAAACATTGACAGAATCAGCCATTTGATGACACCTTCTTCCAAAACATGTGAGTCAGCTCAAACTGCTCAGATTATCTGAGTCATTCATTATTTGGCTCTTAGGGTACTACTCAAATATAATCTCCAAAATGCTTTTGTTCAGTCTAATTTTGCATTTTCATAGTCATTCCATTTAAGACACGTGGGTCTTTAAAATGTCAATGTTTGTTAAAAAAAAAAAAAACCTCCCACATAAAACTACTCTCCATTTCTCTCCACATGAGGAATTTATAAGAAAACAAATTTATTGACATTTAAAACACTACCCACCCATAGTAGTTAGGAACACCTTCTCATCATTCATTTTTAGCTTTGTTAAAAACTTTCTTCCTTATCACCTCTAATTGCCTATCTTTTTATAGGGACAAAACATAATTTACAATCATCATTTTTTCCTATAATTTTCCCTGAGCTTAGAGTCTCTTAATTGACTTCTTCATGCTTCCAATTTAGCTTTTAGGTCATAATGAATGCTATATTCACCAATCACTACTGGTTTTTATAGAACCATAAAACAAATGCTATTATTATCTTATGTTTTTAAATCACTTTGTTTTCTGTAACTTTACTGTGATTAAGAAATGGCATGCCCTACCAAAGAGATCAGAGAATATATGCAAATTCCAGTAATTCTTGTATTAAATTAGTAACAGAGCAAGCAATAGTAGTTTTCCATTGACTGTTCTGTTTTTGCCCACCAAATTTGGACAATAGCCAATATGAACTAGGTCATGAACATCACGAGTTGTCCATTTTCCAGTGAAAATGCATTAGCAGTCAGGATTCAGGACACATAAAATCCACTCCCAGGATCATTTCTGATTGTATAGCTGAATACAAGTTACATTCTTTTTGTATTTTGATCCCTTAGTCCATAACAAATCAGCCAATAATAAAGGATAAAATAATTTGCACTTGTTCACAAAATTCTATGCTAATGTGTAGCTTTTATTTCAGTGAAAGTCATATTTCCCATACACAGAATACAACTATACGTGAAATGTATATAGGAATGCACCAAAGATGTGACATTCCAGAGAATCAAAACTAATCCAGCTGTTGAGTAAGAGAAAAAAATCATTGAAAATTTTTTCCTCTTAAAAAGTGGAAAGATTTGAGAAGTTTAGGAAAATATGGAGATAACTCTGAAAGACCAAAGCAAATGAAGTTATGAAATGTTAAAGTTATTCATATCTTAGCAACTCTTAGAGGAGATGCAGGAAGAAACAATCTTACCAATTGTGTTAAAAGCGAATGGAGGGTGAAAAAGGGAAGGAATTAAGATGTACAAATTGCCAGTTATAAAAACAGTCACTGGGATGTAAAGTACAGCGTAGGGAACATAGTCAATAATATTGTAATAACTATGTCTGGTGTCAGATGGGTACTAGACTTATCAGGGTGATAACTTTGTAATTTACATAAATGTCTAACTACTATGTTGTACACCGGAAGCTTATATAATATTGTATGTCAACTATTATTGAAAAAAATTTTTAAAAATTAAAAAGTGAGTGGAGAGGTATGGTTATGTCTTTTGAAAGTTTATTTTAAAAATTTAAAGAAATTCTTCAAAAAAGAGCAATGATAGTCAAAAATCTTATAGGAATAACAAGTTTAAGATACTATCCCTGATAATCTTACAAGCTTAAAAAACACTATATCTAATAATTTTCCACTTCTGACTTCAGAACTCCATGAAAATTTTAAAGACAATTTCTACAGTGTAATTGTTTCTGGGTTGAATCATGGATTTTTGTCAACTATCCTTTACCCAAAATAGGAGGGAAAAAATAAAGTGTTTTTGAGAAATGAAGTGACTTTTCCCTTGCTAATATCAAAACAGAGAGCTCTAAGGGAAAGAATTTTATTGTCCTGATGATCTGTGACTAGAACAGTTTGCTCCCAAGCCGTGGAAATGAGAACATCTTCTTGGGTACATCTAGAACTGCCATTTTAGATCAGCCACACAGGAAGGCAGGCCTGTGCCTTTAGCTTCTCTCCACCTAATTTAGATTCCTTTAGCTTCCTTTGGCATTATGGGAGAAGCTAGTCAAGCCTGGGAACAACAACAACAAAATTAAAAATAGACTGGTTTTTAAGAGGGTAAGAAAGCTTATTTCGAAATAAGCAGCCCTGCAGATGATGTTACAAGATATAAAATAAAGCAACAAATGTAGAAACTAACAACAGCAATATCACACACACACACACACACACACACACACACACACACACACACACACATAGAATATGAAGTTTCATTATTGTAATACTACCATTGCTGAGATCCTACCTATTGGCCAGGTACAAGTTGCACTGCATACATTCTCATTTAATTCTCTTACAAACCTTGTGAAAAAGTATGTGTTTTCATCTTAATTGATGAACTTGAGGTTTAACTAAGTTAGGTTTCATTACCATCAACTCCAGAAAGGAAACTGGAGGTACCTCTTCCCCCACTGTTCCCCAAAATGCTAGAGTTCTTTAGGACTTTGTCCTAGGTTCTTCTATACTGTCTCCCTGGGGCAATTTCACCCACTCATATTGTTTCATTTGCCATCTGTATGTAGATGAATTGTGAATCTACAGTTGAGGCCTAGTACTATCTCACGAGCTTCTGAGTATACAGTACTTCCTCTCACAGTTAGGCGTCTACAAATAGACATTAGATTTCTTTGAAAGTCTTTAGGCTCCATATATATGTGTGTATAGGTGTGTGTGTATATATATATATATATATATATATATATATATATATATTTGAACCTATAAAAGCATGTCCAATCATTTAGTTTAAAATTATTTTCTGAATAAAATTCCCCTTAAAATGAAATAGTTCTCCATTAACTGATGGATTGATAAACAAAATGTCATATATTCATACAATGGAATATTATTCAATCATAAAAAGAAATGAAGTACTGATACATGTTAGGACATGAATGAACCTTGAAAACATTATGCTAAGTGAAAGAAGCCAGATACCAAAAGCCACATATTGCATAATTTCATTTATATAAAATGTCCCAAGTAGGATATTTCGTTGATACAAAAAGCAGATTGAGGTTTCCAGGGGCAGATGGAGGGGGCATAGGAGGGGACTGCTTAATAGGTACAAGGGTGATAAAAAGTTCTGAAAGTAGATAGTGGTGACGGTTGCATGACACCGAAATGTACTAAATCCCACTGAACTATATCCTTTAGAATGGCAAAGACGAGAAATTTTATGTCGTGTATTTTACCACAGTAAAATAGAAACAGAATAGTTCAAAACAGATTATTCTGTGACTAGAGGAGGGAAAAGATGGGAGAGAATAAAGAAGAAAAGAAAGAAACAGAAGCAGGAGATACGTGGGAGAGAATAGAATGTATGGCCTTCTTAGGAATCCAAAGATCTGGGATCAAATCTCAGTTTGCCCTCTTGCTGTCATTTAAAGCAACATTTATAGAGACTCGAAGAGGCACTACATTACTTTCAATATAAGATTCATGTCCTCACAGTGCACATGATCTGAAGGGACAGCCTCATTTTCTCTTTTTGTATTCAGTAGGAACGAGAGTAAGTCAGTGCTTATTCATTGAATACCTCACATGTGCCAGGAACTAAGCTAAACATTTTATACAAACCAACTCTGTCTACAAACTCAGAAGGTATTATTAACCTTCTATTTTATGGATTAAGAAACATACTGAAAATGATAAAGTTCCTCTTCCAGATCACTAAACAAACAAGTGATAAGACCAAGATTTTGAGCCAGTGTCTGTTAGGCTCCAAATAAGCAACTTCTTACAGAGTAGTCATGATGTTTCTTGCAGTGCCCAGGACAATGTCTGGTACATGGTGGATGCACCATCAATGTGTTTAACAATTTTTTAAAAAGCCGCTTGATATTTGTATAATAATTAAAACAATAACAACAACAAAAAAAACTAATGGCTTTTCATGATGTTTGCAATCTACATTCTATTGATGTTCATTTTTTTGATGTTTATTTGTGTATATAGACGTATTAGGGAAGAAGAACAAGCCCCAAACTATGTAGGACAGACCTATCTGAATGCACAGGTATTAGGACAGGGAACAGAGACCCAGGGCAAGGGGTATGCTGTGTCTTCACCACATTTTAGGTGAAGAATGTGTACAATGGCACATTAAAATGCTCGATTTAGACCCAAACATGTATCATAAATAAAATCTAATAGATGTAATTTGTTAAGTACTACCTATGACGTTTCAGGAACTAAGTCAGGAAGTTCCTTAACTTAGCCCAATGAACTTTATGAGGTGGCAGCTCTTATTGTATTGATCATATTGATCATGGGGCATGAGGAGTAACTTGTGGCAGGTCATGCAGGTAGTAATGGGCAAACCATATTTCAAAGTCCCTTCTGACCTTCATGTCTGTGGAATATCTTTTTGTTAGTCATCATGATTCCTTTTGCCCTCTTATGAAAAGAACAACCAAAAAAACTTTGATGTTTTCAAAAATTGGAAGACAATTTTAGAAAAATTAAGCTGCACATTTCTTAAACACAAAGATTGTATTTCACACATATAAATCTTTTTATGTTGCCCTTTGAACATGAGGAGATCCAATAAATGTTTGTTAAATGGATTATTTCTGTAATCAATATAAATTTTCAGCTTGAGTCTTCATCAACTTGGAGGGTTACTCAAAGGTGAATCACATGTAATGGAATTATTTATTTTCTGCGAGAACCCAAGCCAAACATTTGGTCTCAGTAATAAAAAACAGGCAAATTTAATTGTCCTGGGCACAATGCCGCATATTGACAGCAACTCTAGATTGGCAATGCCTATTCATTATGATGTTCACCATATTTCTGTCAGGAAAGATTAAAAGGCTTTGGATGTCAGCTCTTCCTCTGAGTTTTAAATATAGATATTATCATCCCATTCAGATTCTTTGTCATAAGATGGTCTTACAGAAAGATGCAAGACCAGTTTTAAGATGGAGGCCAGTCCCTCCTATGATTTTTTTAATGATATTTATAATTTCCAGTGCCTAGACAACTGCCTAAGATATGGGAAGTGCTTAATAAAGGCAAATACCAGGAAATACGAAAAGTCAAGTTAAATGTCTAGCAGCACCTGACACATGGTAGTATTCAACAAATGTTTGTTGGTAGCTCTACATATTTGCAAATCTAACCAAAATGGTTCAAAATTGGTGGGTAAGTGCTCTTTGGTCTGAATGCTTTGTCTTCATTTTTATGTGAATCAAAGGAAATCCAGGTGATCTATGTACTTAGTAAGCACAAAGTCTCTTTCTAAGATGGTACCTTATCATTCTGAGCTAAGCCTATTGAGGGAAATGCACATCATAATGACATACTCCATTACTACTAAATTGCAAAAGGGTCTGACATGGATGGTACCTTAAAGTTCAGATTTGATATATGGGAGTTCATGTTAGTACGCTAAAATGGAGATGGCTAGAAGGCAATTAAGAGCCTCAAAGGCTAAAAATAGTAATGACTTTTTTTTTTAAAAGAAATATTTAATGTTTTGCTGACATGGAAGAAAATGCTAAAGAAAAGATGGTCATGGAACAAGTTTGTTACAAAAAGGATTAGTGTTTGCTAAGCCAATATTAATGAAATGTAGCAGCTGAGTGAAATTAGAAAGATTTTTAAGCAGGTGAACAACTTCTATTAAGCTTTAAGTGCAGTAACAAGATCCATGGGAAGCATATAGCTGTAAAGAAAGAAGGAGCTTTGAGCTCTGAAGGTTGGGTTCAGATTTCATCTTCACTACCTCCTGGGGTAAGTTTCGTAACCTCTCCAAGTCTCAGTTTTCTCAGCTATGTATTGTTAAAAGTTTTTGTAAAGTTTAAATGTGTGTAAAAGCCCTATATAACACTTAAAATACATTGTGAATCACTTTATGCAGATTTCTCTTGCTTTTCTTGCAGTTTTGATAGCTATAAAACTACCAGAAAGCAGCTATTTTAACTGATTATGTAAGAGCAACTAAATGCCCAGTTTCAGCACTTATAGCATTTCCATAGCTCTATTCCTTTAGAAATAAAAATAATTGAAAATAATCACATTTTCAAAATCTCAAGCTTTTCTGGTTACAGCTATAATCATCACAAAAGCATGCTTAGTCTCAAGAAATGCAATTTACTAACATCTATTGTAAAAGATAAGTAGAGATTAAAAGACTCAAGGTAAGAAATACAACGATCTCCTATGGTAGGAAAATACAGCATTGATGAAGCCTTTACTATGTACAAATATCACAAGCCTTAATCAGCTGATCTTCTCAGAGCAATTTGAAAGTAAGCCAGTGTTACTTCTACTTGGGTTAGTGAAAGAATGTGGAGTTTCCAGCTCCCATCATTGTGGGGGAGACACACTGCCTTGCTTGGAGAACAACCCTTCAAACACTAATGACATTAATTTGACCTGTTCCATGAGAATAGTGTTCTGTAAAATGGTTTTTCTCTATCATTTTCTCCCCACATTCGTTGATTCTCTTCTTTCCTCTCCATCTCCAGACCCTCTCCAGCCTGACAGTGACATGTGGACAGAACTGAAATGAACGATCCTGCTCAGATGGACTCTAGTTTTCAGCATAAAAAGAAAGATTCAATTGAATCATAATTCACCGAATCTCATTTTCAAAACATTCCATTTTTAACAAGAAAAATAAATCTAAAAGAAAGCAAACTGGACACTAACAACAATACTTTCATATGCCCTTGCCTTTTTATGCATCATCCAGAGAGAAAGAAGCAAGTTCTCTGGTAAAAATCTCTAAAGTGTCACTACAAGTACCTTTTAGTGCTGCCAGTTACATTCTCCAATGGTGAATTAAACAAGAAACCTGGAACATATCCTACACAGAATTATTTTGGTTTAATTCTAACCTACTACATGGAGGCAGAGAGGTAGACAGAAGGAAAGGAAATTTGCGTGGCACTGCCAACCCAACACACCAAAGGTTATTAGCCAACTTTATTTAGTAAGAGTTCATAAAGTCTACTTCCAAAATAAAATGTGAATGATTTAAAAAGCTAAAAATATATAAACATGGAGTTTTTTTTTTTTTAAATCAGTCATCAGATAAACAAACAAAATAAAGGTTTAAAAGGAAACTCAATAGAGAATTTAGCTCTATCTAAGTTTTTTGAGAGGCCTTAAAGGCCTCTAGGATGCATATGTATTGATCCTGTTAGCAAGATTTATAATAATCATAATGATCATCCATCTATTTACCTGTCTTCCATCCATCCATTCATCGTTCTTCTATCCACCCACCCATCCACTCACCCATCCACCCGTCTATCCTTTGGCTATGAATTCCAATGGGTAATAAAGTTCATTGTCATGAAATTATTCCATTAGACTATATAAATCTATCAAGTTGCAATGAAAACCTGCTCTTCTTTAGTCTTTTTCATTGGAGGTAGAAAATATCAAGTCAACCATCCTGGAAAGTTAACCCTTGGTAGGATTGCAGATTTATTAAGTCATTCCCTCAAGCATCTTCTTAGGCTAAATGGTTATATTATTCTTCCCTTTTTAAATACAAATCTTATAGTCCAAACATTTAAATTTATGTTTGTTACTCTGATTCTAGATCCTCAGATTTCCTAGCAAGTTCAGATGGCAATTTTTTTTTTTTTATTTATTTTTATTTTTTTTATCACCAGTCAGTATTCTCTTCACCAATGTCCCAGCACTGGGAAGGGATATAACTCCAGCTTTTTAATCAATGTCTAGAGTCATGCAAACTCCTGAGTATTTGGGATCACTGTCAGAAGATCTCATCTTCTCATTCAGTGGTTGATAGAATAAGAACCAGCTGAACATCTATCACGTACCAGGGACTCTTCTGGGCTAGAAATATAATGTCTCATATTATCAAATTATGTGTGATCCGACATCATTTACTAAAACCCTAAGACATCTTCCTTCAATTAAACAGCTGTCATTCACTTTAGCTCCTCCTTATCTACTTATTAATGAGACACATATGCATAATTGTGTGGTGTTTGAAGTAAAGAGTGACATGAGATGACGATATCAGGGGCTAGATCATGCAAGTTCTTGAAGGTCAAGTTAAAGACTTTAGATTTTAAGTGTAATGCCAGTCATTGAAAGAATTAAAGCAAGAAAGTAACATTATCTATGCACCTTTTCTCCCCACTAGTGATGTTTGTTACCTAGTACCAGAAATTCAATAGTAATTAATTTGTATAATGGTCACTATGATATGCTAAATAAATAACTTGTCTTTCTTATGTTGTCAAAAGGCAAGATTACATTGAATATTTTAGTGTTAAAAGTATTATGCTGTACTAATTATTTGAAAACTAGCATTTGAGTTAGGTTCTATATAGAAAGTCTCTTTGACTAAAATATTTAATTTACTAGAACAGCTGAATACCCAAGCCTTTCTCATCACTTAAGAGTTTACTATTTGTGATAGTATAAAAATATACCAATTTTGACAATCCTGATTGAGATTTAAACTAATTAAGAGCTTCTGTTTAAACCTCCATAACTCTTGAACTCAAATTCCTCATACAGTTCTGTTGCATTTCCAGTCAGGCCCCAAATGAGATTCCAGTTTAACCACTAAACAGCTGTGCGTTGTTGAAAAGAATCAGTTTCTCAAGTATTCAGCTTCCCGAGTTGTAAACTATCTGCTTCACATGATGATTCCAAGTTTTAAATGATAAAATGGATTTAGATATGTAAATAAAATGCTTTCTAAGCAAAAAGTAAGATCATTATTTATAGAATTATTATTGTCATTTTAATTGAGGTTGTAAAAACAGTCAACTATAACAGCATCACATTAAAGTAAAATATCCAGTCCATGCAAATAGTAAGGTTTCTCTTTTCTATGATTAATATGAGAAAGGAAGGACCATCTATTTTCCCTCACAAATCATCTAAGAGTATATTTTCCAGTTTGTTCTGTTAGATAATATCAACTCCAAGATTCTATGAAACTTTGCTTAATTTTCAACGATCCACAAAGATAATAGATGTTCACATGAGGCATGGATAATCTAAAACTGATCTTCCTCCCAAGCCAGTTTCTTTGCCAAGGTTCTAGCTCCAAGTAAAATAGTGTCATCATCCCCCAAGATGCTTCATCCAAGAAACTAAGAAGCACCTTTGACTCCTCCTTTCCCTCCTTTTCTATAGCCAATCCATCATGAAGTGTTGTTTGTGCTCTTTCTTATGTACACCCAGTCTATTCATCCGGGATCCTTCTCTCTCATGAAGCTGTCAACTTTAAAACATGGCCTCTAAGATCGCCATCGAAGGGGAAGAAAGCATAATGAAGTCACCTCGAATATTACACACACACACACACACACACACACACACACACACATACACACACACAGAACACAAACCATATATCTATATACCTATCTCCCATGGTGCTCTAGAACAGGAGTCCCCAACTCCCAGGCCACAAACCAGTACCAGTCCATGGCCTGTTAGGAACTGGGCGGCACAGCAGGTGAGCAGCAGGAGAGGGAGCAAAGCTTTACCTATATTTACAGCTGCTCTGCAGCATTAGTATCACCGCCTCAACTTCACCTTGGATCATCAGGCATTAGATCGTCATAGGAGCACTGGTCCCTGGTGCCAAAAATGTTGGGGCCCTTGCTCTAGAATACCAAGTAGTTTTAGGTTTCAATATGGATTTTTGTTTCTACTTCTATGCTGAATATATCTCATTACTTTCTGAATGTCTACAATAGTGTCAGGAACCCTTATTTAGCTGAATAGCATCACTTCAACAATCTGAATCACATTTCCAGTGACTCTAATTTCTTTTAAAGCTGCAATTAGGCTTAACGTTTTGATTAAATTTATTGCTAAGTACTGTAAAAAAACTTTTTCAATTTATGATACTATAACCTTAGTGGCAGGAGGAAAATGAAAGATGACTTTAATAATGATAAAAAAATGAAACAGAAAAAAGTCATTAAAAATGAGATCTGCAGAAACACCAAGATCCAAACGCTGGGTCTGAATTAAGCTAATTAGGTGGTACTTTCTACAAATGTGCTTTGTCCTTCCTGGAACAGTCATATTTACAAGAGAGGCTGTATGCTTAACTCAGAAGTTTGCTAGCATCCTAGTCAAGCTACCCCAAATAGTTCTCTGAAACTCCGTCGAAAACCAAGGCTAGCTCTAGTTCCTCCTTTTTTTTAGCCTCCTAAACACACATACACGCATGCACGCACGCACGCACGCCTTCTTCACCCCTGCCATTTGGCTTATGTAGAGCCCTTCTTGGTGATTTAAACTGAATTCAATCTGTTCTGAAGTTACCAGAAGATGGAAGTCCTAACCTAGTGTGGTGTTTAGGACCTGATCTATCACATTTCTCTAGTTTTTTTTTTTTTTTTTTTTTTTGTCATTATGACCTTAAACACTCTGTTTCACAAACAAATGAAAATTCTCCTCATTCCCTAAACAAGCATGCACATTTGTGACCTATGTATTAGCTTCTGTTTTAAGGACTATCTCCTTGCATGATCTTCTCTTCAACTGGAACCACAGAAACCTGCCCACCCTCAAGCTAGCTCAAAAACACCCCACCATGCCTGTAGGAAGTTTTTCTTCAGAATTGATTTTTTTCCCCTTTGGGTTCTTCCATGCTTCACCTAAGACTTCATGACAGAACTTACCAAATTTTGCTTCATATTAGAGTTTGTCTTTTTTTTTTAGATTTTAAGATGCTTGAGGACAGGACCCACTTCTCACTTCTCATTCATCTTATGCCCCATCAGTGAACCTAATTCAGTGACCAGCATGCAGCAAATAGCTAACATTCATGGAACTGAGAAAAAGGTTCCAAGTTAGGCCAAGTCTCAAGTGTCAAAAATGACCTCCATCCCTGCTGAGTATAAGCAGCCGAACAAGCTTTCAAGTTAAGACTTCTATCACTGAGAAAAGAACTTCTATGAATGCTTGCTAATCTTCACTTATGGAAGAGCATATATCATAAATATAGCCAACATCTTAAAAAGATAAAGTAAATGAAGAAGTAGAAAGAAAGGTGAAAGAAGATATCACACTTATGCACACAACTGTGTATACACAAGTAAGATATACTAACATTGTGTTTACAACACAGAAGAGATCTCAGACTCACTCAGTGCCTGTTTCCTCTTATTTTCAAGACAGAGATAACCTTATTAATCTCTTTTTTCAGACTAAAAGGGCAAGAGTCAAAGAGGTAAAGTTAAGCATAGGTAATAATGATGGCTACCAGAAAGGAAGTGACACATCACATTCTTCAGAAAATGAAAAATTTTATATTCCAGCTACCAGCCCAATGGGTAACACCACCACCTGATAACTTTATTGAATTATAGCATAGTGCATTAATTGGTATTCTAAACAATAATAAATATAAAACACTTTTTAATTAGTTTTAAGTAGTTACAAAATGTTACTTTTCATCAACAAAAATTATGTTTGATGATCTTTGCTTAAGAAATATAAAATATTGATATATCAAAATATGTATTACATATATTAAATATATAATATATATGTAATATAGAAACATTATATTAAAACTTCACTTTTTTATTTCTAAAATGTAATATGTGTTACATTTTACATATATTATGTGTAAAAAATAATTTTTTTCTCAGAAAATTAACTTCTGTGGAATAAGACTAGGTAAACTTAAGCTAGAATTTATTAAAATATCTCCATGGACTTTTCATGCATTATTTCATTAGAACTCATAGCACCACACTGTGATACAGGTATAATCATCTCTGCTTTGCATATGAGGAAGACCTGTCAGAGCAGTTCAACAATTTGCCAACATAGCACGGATAGTAAGTGAAGGGCCAGGGGTCACATTAGAGCTTGCTAGAACCCAGGGCCCGTGCTCTTGACTCATATGCACATGTCTGCTGGATGGCTGAAGAGTGTGGGTGGCGTACACAATGCCCTGACCACTCATTCACTCCTGAGACTTGCTCATGAGATCTCCAAGTGATAGTCCTGAGACTTCCCTAGTCTCTTTTCCCAGCACTCCTTAGGAATATCTGCTCTATATGGTCCACTCCATTCTCCTGTTAGAATTATTACAGAAAAATAAGTTTAAATTCAGGAAAATTAAAGCAATAGCAAGAACTAAGTCAGTGGTGGCATGTAGGAGTGAAATATTTTCTTTGTCTCCAAGTCCTAACCTTTTGAGTAGACTTCACCTCTGAAGAAACTGAAGAGGTTGAACAGACATCTTTGTGACAGGGTGTCCCCTAATTGGGGGGGGGTGGGGAAGTCATCATTCTAAGCCTTTCAGGACTCTCCTATGATAGAAGAAATTCAGCCACACAATCAGAATGCAAGGGGGAAAGAATTACCATTTCTATTTCTGAATTACCAGTTTTAATTTAATGTTAGAGACAGTAACTTCAGCTTCTTCACTTCAAATACTCCTAGTCATCAATTGCCAGCAAAATCCACACCTCCACTATGGTACACTTTGTGCCATTCAGCTATACCCAGTGGTAAGCCCTGTTTGAAACAGCTTGCTGTTTCACATCTGCCCAATGCTACTCTCTGGTATAGAGCAGATGTTATTTGTAAGTAATGAGTATTCAAAGATGCTCAGCTACCTGGCCACTGCTCATGATAAAGCTTCAAGACTTGGTCCCTCATCCTAAAGAAACCTGCCATTTGATATAACTAAACAGTTAATACTTCGTTTTTAAAATATGAGAGAGTAATGGGGAAAGTTCATGGTTAGAAGAGTATTATAAACTCAAGCATGCTACATAAACAAAATGACACTTGGACTGTCTGTTTGAATTCGGTTGAAAACAAATGCAGTAAAAACCCCATTACAAGACAGGACAGTTCACAGAAACAATACATGGCTCCAATCTTGTTTTTGTCAGGGTGTATGTTTCTGAATTCCGGGAAAAACATACTCATGAAAATGGTCTCTCTAGTTGTAACAAATAAGGTCTTTTTCTATGTGACAGTGGCTCTTCCTTTTGGTCACAGACTCCATCAAGAATCTAATAAAAGCTATGGATCCTTTCCCCATAAAATATTGACACTCACATATATCTACCAACCAATGTACACTACACCTCGGAGTTTCTAGACTGCCTTAAATGTATCACAGACCCCAAGTTAAGTCCCTTCCTCTGTAGAAGCTCAATTATTTCTTTTGCATTAATGTGTAACAATAGTGTGTAATAGCTGATCTTGAGAGGGACAACCTAGCTATGCCAAGCATTATGGTGAATAGTCAATAAAAATTAAATGAGTTTCTTAATACTTCAGAAGGAATCAGGCCTGAGTCAGGCTTAGAATTCACAGTGTCTGTCCCGAGATCCAAATTAGTCAGTCAGCCAAGTCCTCAGTCTTGTCTTACTCATGGATACTCCCTATTTTTCTTTTGGCTGGTCTAGTCATCCACTTGTTTCTATTACAAAAAGCCACAGTGTTTTGCTGGATCTGCAGCTTTCAAAACTGAGTCAAAGGATGAAAAAAAACTGAGTTATTTCAGAAGCAGAAATAGAAAATTAAGAGCTTGGTGACTAGCAATGATATGAGAGAAAAAAGTCAACATAATTCCTACTGTGTGTTAATTACAATGTTAGGCTGTCTCACATATTTTACCTTATTTAATCCATAAATCAATCCTGCTGGATAGCTATCATCCATCTACTTTTGACATTTGGGTAGCCAGAAGCTCTAAGAGATCATGTCACTTGTATAAGACCCCAAGGTTAATATATTACACTAATATTTAAATATATTTATGTCTGACTCCAAGTCTAATATTTTTCTACTATATAATGCCTTTAAAAATACTTATTTAAAAAAGTCTGAGATCTAACTCCATGCTTCCAGTATCTTAAAATTATCTACATGTCTGTGAGACCTCAAAGTTTTCTCAGATGAAAAGATATGTATGGGACCTACACCTCCTAGAATACTCAGGTGAAATTCTAATACTAAGTCACATGGTTTTGGCTGAGAAACAAAATTTGAAACCTTACCTGGTGGACTGGGCTTCCATCCAGTAGCATTCAGACTCATGTGATAGTCCCCACTTATCCATGGGAAATAGGTTTCAAGGCCCTTAGTGGATGCCTGAAACTGTGGATAGTACTGAAACCTATATAAACTTTTTTTCCCATGTATACATACCTATGATAAAATTTATAAATTAGGCACAGTAAGAGATTAACAATAATCACTAATAAAATAGACAATTATAATAATGTGCTATACTAAAAATTATGTGAATGTGATCTCTCTCTCTGATAAGTAATCCAATAACCCAGAGGACTGCGAAGTGACTAGTGAGTGGATAAGGACAGCATATACAGCAGGGGTATGCTGGACAAAGGGAGAGAAAGAGCAGGTTGGTGCATGACTTCATCACGCTACTCAGAATGGTGTGCAATTTAAAACTTATAAATTGTTTATTTTTGGATTTTTCCATTTAATATTTTTGGACTATGGTTGACTGGGGGTAACTTGAAACCATGGAAAGTAAAACTCCAGATAAGGGGAGACTACTGTACTGCCTTTTCTCTCAAGACATGGCTAATTGAACCACAGAGACAATCAGTGGTATTAGGCAGTGTGATGAAACTTCATATTCTCTTTCCATTCACCCTCAGACACCAAATTAGCCTTCAGCTGTATTTACTTCAAGATCAAAAGTAAAACCTTTTATGAACTGTCATGGCAGGAATATCAGCTTGTTTTGGGCTATAAAGGGGTTATGAGTCATTGTTTTGCCACATCTGTTAAGAGCTCTGGGACACATCAGGTGACAGTAATTTTGTGACAATCCAGACTGATTGCCTCCCCCACATCCCATTAAGATGTCGTCTGGCATAATGACCATGGCGTCGGTAGTTGCAGTAGTTAGAGTCTATGAGAGCAGAGAGGAAAGGCATCTATCTCAACCTAGGAACTCGGGGAAGAGTCCTGTCTGACATGCATAATGAGCCTCAAAGGATGAGTAAGAGTTAGTTTGGTGGGAACAGAAATGTGGGAATGAGCATTCTAGACCGAGCAAATCACAAACTTAGGCACAGAAGGATGAAATGGACAAGTGAAAACAATTTGTTCTTTATTACTAAAATTAAGTAAGAAGGAGACAGTGACAGGAGATGGGTCTGAAAACGCTGGCAAGGATTGGGTCATGAGGGCTCTGTATATGAACCAAGAGACTACAACTTCATTCTTTGGGTTATTAGGAAGCAATTGTAGGCTTTTAGCTAACATTTATGTGCATGTTTAGATTTGTATGCAGTGAGGAAGATAGATTGATAAGTGCAGATCAGAGCAGGAAGACCAGTTTGAAACCACTGCAACAACCTTGTCAAGAGATATGTGGGAGGCCTGGAGTTGGGCAGTGTTACAGGAAGGAAATTTTTTTAAAAAGTGGACTAAAGAATTATTTAGGAGATAACAGAGGAAAAATTTAGTGACTGACCAGGTGTTGGATTGAGAGGTGAGAAGAACCAAGAAGACTCATAGTAAGAAATAAGGTTTACCAGAGGGTAGGGAGGAAGGGAGAAGGGGGAGGGAGACGGGGTAAAAGGGGTAAAATATGTGGTGACAGAAAGAAATCTAACTATGAGAAGTGAACACATATGTAAATATATATGCACCTTACTATTAAAATGTACAGCTGAAACTTATTGGATTTCATTAAGTCACCATAAAAAGTAAATTAATTAATTTAAAAAAAAAAGAAATAAGGAACTACAGGTTGACCAGGGAGGATTCAAATGTCTCAGATATACAACCAGGTAACCTCTGGCTGACTGAATGCAATAATTCACACTTAGTTACATAGTAATGATCATTTATGAATTAGGTATTCATTACATCACATATTTTCATTCTTCTAACTATTCTATAGATGCAAAAATACCATTTTTTGTCACAGATGAGAAATGGGATTAGTGAGGTTCTCAGACTGTGGTTTACACGAGAAATCTAGAAAGTAATTTTCATTTTTAAGTTATACTGTATGAAATTGTACATATTCGATCATTTCAGCTATTCTGGTAATTTCATATGTTTTGACCTACCACTATGCTATGTTCTTCAATGGGTGAATTTCATTGTCTGAGACCTCCATGACAGAAATGGAGGCTTTTTTTTATTCATTAAGTCAGAATCTTTCTGTTTCTGCATTCTAGTTGGTTTTTTTGCACAGACTATTCTGCTACCTTGTGAGATAAAATTTAGAAGCTTGGGAATAAATTCAAAGAGTGAGCTAGTAACTTCTTTGTAACTTCTTTGATCTATAGAAAAATGGCTTCTTTCTCTAGTACTTTCCTTTCTTATACTTCTCATCATATTTAGCTTACCTTAGAGATAGTTTGCCAGTGATAAATTCTAGCTATATCACCAAGTTCCCATGAAGGTCACATAAAATAGTACATGTGAAGGAGATTTATAAAGTGTTACCCAACACATAGTACTGTGTTGTTATTCTCTTGTCAAAAATGGAATAAAAGGGAGGAGGTAAAAAAACTTTAGTTAATATCCCTCAGACTCCTTTTTGATTCTGAGTATATTCTCGACATCAACACATTCCAACATTCTTCTGAGGTTTATGCAGCTATGTGTTGATTATATCTAGCTTAGAAAATTTAAAAAAAATGTTCCATAGCCACTTTTCTTGTCAAGATATTAGAGGAGAATTGGAAAGTAATTACTTAGATATAGGTCTACCAGAGATAATAATCTTAGCCAACTTAAGTATTGCTCTCTTTTTCTATTTCATTTTTCCTTCCTTTCTATACCCTGCCTTAAATATTTTATCTAAAAAGATTAGATTTTCCTATCCTGAAATTTTATATTAGGTTTTTAATAAAGGGTCTGCCAATGTGTTTCATAGCTCTAGTACAGTGTGGTCTGTGTAGATGGTTTTTCTCCTCCTCCTCCTCCTCCTCCTCCTCCTCCTCCTCCTCCTCCTCCTCCTTCTTCTTCTTCTTCTTCTTCTTCTTCTTCTTCTTCTTCTTCTTCTTCTTTTTCTTTTTCATGCATAAACTTACACTTCAGATGCTCTACAAGTGAATATTCTAGTTCCAGTCCTTTAGGACCAATTCATTTAGACTTCACCTACAATTAAAATATAAGGTGAATTTTCTCATATCTTTCTTCTGATATACATTTGTAAAAGGGGAGAGAAAAAGTACACATACTAATCCATTTTTTGCCACAGAAAAAAAAGCTCATTATGTTATTTTATTTCAGAGACACTAATTTTAATTGAGGGCTTAATTTTGCAACACTTCTGAAAATTTATGTGAAATTTTTTTTTTAAGTTATAGAAAATTTCTGGTGTTACCACAAGTAAAATATTCAAAACTATTACAAGAAAAGAATCTTCTTTTGTACATTCATGCTACTTTCTGTTCTACACTTTGGAATTTAGATTTATTAGTTATGCCCAGTCTAAAAATTACAGTTTATTCTGAAATTTCGAAATTCAGGAAAACATTGTTAATTTGCCCAGATTGTCAGGAAAGACTGGAAGATCTTCATATTGGCTCCTTGAGGGTTTGGGCTGTTTTGGGGGCTTTTACATGTACTATTTCATTTATTCCCCATAACAACCATAACAAATGCAGACAGCATGACTATTTTCTGAAATAAGAACCATGTTTCATAAAACCCAAATCAGATATTTTCAGTAATGATCATACGTGTACAGGTCACATAGGGAGCTTTTAAAATGTTCATGCCTCGCTTCAGTGTTCAGAATTCTAGGTTCGAGGCCCAAGAATTCATGTATTAAAACATTTACCAGGTGATTCTGATGTAACTAGTTCGTGACTCAGTATCTGGGAAGCTCAGGTCACATGAGCAAAATCTAGGAGTTGAACTGTTAACCTGTTAACTCTCACCTAATGCAAGTTTCTTTACACTACCCCAGTTTTTATCCCTTCAGATCTATTTGGACTTTCAAGTCCCTCTAGTGGAAAATTCCTGTGGTCTGAGATGCTGAGATCCTGGTTTATCCACACCTGTGATTCTTGGCTCAATCAAGTCTTCTCTATATTCATCTGACTCCAGGAGCTCCTTGGTCTGTATGTAAAGGAATTTTACAGATATGCTTAGGACACTGTATCATGACGGTGGGGTTTACAGAGAAAGGGATCCATGTACTAATTAGAAATATTGCTTTTTCAATCTATTATTATAAGTAAGGCTTTCTATATCAGGATGGAAGTTGAACTAGATGAGTCTTTTTCAAGTTACAGGCAATCACTCACTAGTGGGTCAGGAAATCAGTTTACTAGATCTTGACAAACATTTCAGAAATGAATAGAATAGGAAGTAGAGTGCCTTCATGGAGGAAGTATAAGTGTGTTTTTATTGTAAAATCCTTCACCTTGTATACACACACACACACACACA
>CM053502.1:40886165-41059062 GCA_028627145.1 Eidolon dupreanum | reverse complement strand
TAAGCAACTACTCTGTATTAGGGATTGCATCCTGTACAAGATTAAATAATCTTAGATAATCCTCAACACTCAGTGAAATATAGCTGGCTCCTTATAGACCAAAAAAAAAACCACCTTAAAGTTCACTAAAAAAGAAAAGACACAGATAGAAGGTATTCTAGCTCATGACTGTCAGACTCTAATACCTATGAATTTTCCACTTTCCACCATATCTTGTGGCCTTAGTGAGGCATTAGTGAAGGCACTAGAACCAGTCACACAAAGAGTGGTCATTAAGTCTAAATATGACAAAGCCTCGAACAAGTTCAAGTTGGTGAAGTTGGTCCATAAAGCTTTCAAAATTTTTTTCTCATAATAACATTTAAATACTTCTCAGAGATTTACTCTATAATGCAATTTCCAGTAAGTCCCAACTATAAATCCAGCCCAGTCATTCATGTCCTATTCAGTGACAAGTGGTGTTCATAGTTATCCCCACTTGGGGCAGCAAGATCCTGTAGTATGCCTTCCTGTTTTGGGCTTCTACCTATTCCAAGTTATTTGGTACATTATTGGCACTGTGGTTCTTCAAATCTACAAATCTGATTACGTCACGCTCCTACCTAAAGCTCGTCAGTTCTTTTCCTCATAAATCTGTACCTTTGTATGACATACAAGATCATTCATCATGGTAATCTCATCTATTCACTGGCTTTATCTCCTGCTGCCCACCATGTGCCACTCCACAGCCCAGAAATACTCAACTATTTGCATCCTCCCTAACAATCCATCATTTTAGGCTCTGGTTTCTGAGCACACTCTTTTTTCTGCTTTGAATTCCTTTTCTCAACATGTTCACCCAGCTCCTACTCTAGCTTTAGAATAAAACTGAATCATCACCTCTGTAAAGGTTGCCTTGGTAGCATCATCTAGAGGAAACTGCTTACTCTTTCTTGCTGCACCCATCAGAACTTGAATGCCTCGTTATTATTATTGCCTTATTATTAATGCCTCCTTATTACAACTACCTAATGAGTATAACTTCATTTTCATCATTTTCATTTATAGGAAGGGGGCCTCTCTGCTTGCTACCCCTCCACATATCCAGTTTCTAGCAGAATATATATAATATGTATTCGATAAATATCTGAATAAATGAAAGCTATTAAATCAAAGAAAGATTAAATCTTCTATATAAGTTTTTGTCTAGATGTGAGTCATAATCACACAGCTTTGTGATAAATCTTTTTTTTAATTAAATTTCTGTATATTGAAATGAGATCAAAGGCATGAAGACTGGCTATTTATAAGGCTGCAAGTTAACTGCCACTGAACAAAGGCAAAGGAAAAACCCACTGAAGCTGGGGGAAGCTATGTTTTAAAATACTCATTACAATAGAGGCCAATGTGTCAAATGATGTAAAGGTTCTATCAGCATTCACTGGACCTTGGGTTTTAATATCAACTGCCTCTCTGGGCTAAAAAGGTATCTGGGATCATTTCTGTGAGGGCTGATGGGAAAATTCAGACTCTCTTCAGTGTTAAATTGGAGCTCACCAGGTTGAAAATAGATCCCAGGTGTCCAATTCCCTGAAAGACAGGATCAGCCATTTAACTACAAGAAACCTGAGGAGAGGACAGCGTCCTCTGAAAGACCTCAGGGTCTCCTTAGTTACAGGAGCCAAAAGTTGCTTTCATATTGCTTTAGTGCTTATTCAGACTGAACACGAATCCTCATACTGTAATATTTTGTACATTTTTCTCACATACTCAAAGTCAAGAGGGGCAGCAATTAAATCAACACAAACATTCCTGCAGTTAAATAAGATACGTAGAATGAAAGTTCACCACTTTATACTGTAAATTGGAAGGAAGAAGACAAATGAGGATTTGGGGAGAAAGCATGGCTTTGTTAAAGGCGTCCTGGGAGGGGAATCAGGATGCCAGGATTTTGTTTCAGTTCTGCCTCTGATTTGTTATGAAATTTTAAGCAAGTCACTTAGCCCTTATAGCCCCAATCACTTACCAGCGGTTTAGATTTTGGCGTCACTAAAACTCTGTAAGGGTCAATTTCTTTAGATGTAAAATTAGGCCAATCAGACCTACCACCTTATGGGATTCCATGAAGAACAAATGAGATAACATAGATGAAGCATATTCCCCAAGGCCCTAGGGCAGAGATTCTCAAACTCGTTTGATGTCTAAGTAATATTTTCACGAAACAGAAATACCTAACAGTTTCATTCATTAAGTGGTTAGGTACAAATAACTTGAAAAATAATTTGTTGTCTTTAATGACTTAGTAATAGTATGAAAAAGTACACATAAATTGAAACAAAATTTTATTGTGTTTGTGAATAACCACAATTCCTTACCAAAGGCGTGTGTGTGTCTGTTGGGCCCTGCAGGGGACACTGCCTCCTTCTTTCCTGTTCCACGATAATTTTCAAGCTACACTTGCTTTTCATCACAGTAACTGTCTAAAACCCAGCTTTGAGAAGATAGAAGTCATCTAAAGGAACGTAGCATGGTATAAGGTTGAAAGTGTAAAATACCTTAAGCTTGTTCTGTATCTGACAGATATTACTATTTCCCTTGAAAATTTAAAGTATCCCATGGTGCCCATGGTACCCTGGGGTGCCTTAGCACACAGTTTGGGACCTATGGCCTTAGCACATAGGTATTCAGGAGCAATCTGAACTATTCGAATTATCTCTTTAAAGTAAATAATCCTATGATTTTTTAGTTTTTATTGCTTTTCTTGTACTAGCATAGATAGAGTTCATTTAAGAAAATAAATTTAAATCACCCATTTTTCCCTTTCTTCTGGATTAAAATGCACCTTTATCACCAAAACAAGTTACTGGTGTTAGCATCTGTATACATGTCACATGTTTGCCATTCATGGTCAAATATATAGAACTACAGAACTACTCCTTCTCTCATTTTTAAGGGGAAAAAAACGCCAGTCCTCATTTTGCATACTTATCTTACTGTTTTATGTTAAAAATTCAAATTGTTTTACTTTTGGAAGTTGTTTCAGTATCTAGAAATTCTGACCAAAACAAGAGAGGAGTGTTTAAAATAAACATAAAGAAGTAAAAAATAACTATAAAGCAACTCGCAAGTTTTAAATAAAGTTCTCAGTCTCATAGGATGTTGGATCAACAGCCTTCTGCTATAATATAGATGACTCAGTTCAGATGAGGGAGCAAATACATCTTTGGGAACAGTCCTCAAAGTAGAAATATTAGTAAATATTATAAACACAGTCAAGTTAGGTTGGAAAACACCTGAGCATCATTCTCTACTACCATCCTGAAGGAATAATTTTCTTTATTTGATACAAAATTGTTATAAGATGCAGTTGCAATTCCAAAATGTTCATTGCAGATGTTTTTAAATATCTTTTGAGATAATTGTAGATTCACAAGCATTTGTAAGAAATAATAAAGAGAAACTCCTCACTCAGTTTCCTACTCTGTCTTGTATGACAATAGTACAGTATCATGACCAGGAAATTGACGTTGATACAATCCATCCAACTATTCAGATTTCACCACTTTTACTTTCACTTGTGTGTGTGTTGTGCATGTGTATTTGTGTTTTCTTAATGCAGTTCTATAACATGTAGATTCTTGTGACTGCCACCACTGTCAACTGCAGCACAGTTCTGCCACAAGAATCCCTTTAATAGCCACAGCCACCCTCTCCCTCCCCTCTTCCTAACCCCTGGTAACCACTAATCTCTTTTCCATCTCTATAATTTTGTCATTTTAAGAATATCATACAAATGGGATCATACATTATGTAACCTTTCGAGACTGGCTTTTTCAACACAGCATAATTCCCCAGAGACCCTTCCAGTTTGTGTGTGTCTCAGTAGTTCATTCTTTTTGTCACTGAATGATATGGATTCCATAGACTGGTTTAACCATTTACTCTCATTATAAATTTTATGAAGCGGTTAGGAAAACTGACAAGTGAAAATGCCAAAAGTATAAACTCTTTTATGTGCACAAAACCTGATAGTGGAATTCAGGAGTTCACCAATATAAATTTTATCTTTTTCCTCTTTGTGAGGCTATGGAAGGTATTTGAGAAAGGTGGTATCCTAAGATCCCTTGGCAGAGGGAAAATCTGATTAATGAAACAGCACACAGTGATTAGAAAAATATCTTTTAAGCTAAAAGCAGAGACTGGTGGCCTGTTTCCAGGATTGCAAGTATACTTCACTTCCAGTAAAAATTATGAGCTATGGGTAGTGACTGCCTGGAAGGCAATGAGGAGAATTCAGAGGGTGAGTCAAGACTCAGCAGGCGCAGAACCTAGTTGGTGAAGATCAGTATCCTGTCACAGCTGTGCCAGTTGTTTTGTTGCCAGTGGTGTTAAAGCTAAAGAAAACCCAATTCACCTAAAGGTCAATGACCAACATGAAGTGTATAAACACAATGGTTAGAAAACAAATCTGATGAATGTGTTTCTAGCATTTTCAGGCAAGAAGCACCCAGCAAGGAGGATGTCGTTAGAAAATAGATTCCTGTAGTGGGAAATAATAATAGCTCAAGCCAGGAATACCTTCATTACATTCTTCTGATTCCCTTTTATTCCATCTCTAAACACATAAATAAAAGAGCTCATTTTGAGAGAGAAAGTATTGGCCAAAGAAGCTAATTTTTTTCCTTTCCTTAATATTTGAGTGTTTAGTAAGTGATAAGCAGGGTGCTGGTATATTTTATATACATTAACTCATTAATTCTCACGCAATCTTGGGAATTTAAATCCTATCACTATCTCCATTTACATATGAGAACTGAGGCTTTGAGGAGTTCTATAACCCATCCAAACTAAGAAAAAAAAGATGCTTGGTGTTTGTCCTCACTGCTTTTCTTTCTCCTGGACCTTTTCTTTCTCATTATAAATTAATAAACTGGAGTTATGCTTAACATACAATTCTCTGGTGAGTCTGGGCTGCATGATCATTCCCACATTCCTGGAGCCCACTCACCTCTGGGCATGACAAAATCAAGCGTCTGAATCCCCAGGGTTAAGGATAAGAACTGGAAATGGAGACTTAAGGGAGTTTTTTGAAGCAACTTAGTTTAGGTCTATGCCAGCCTTCCTAAGCCATGCCCTTTATCACACTAACAAACCACAACACAGATCTCATTACAAATGATAGAATTACTAATGGTGTAATTTTTTTAGCACCTACAGGATGAGAAATTATGTTAATAATAGCAGGTCTAAAAGATTGAGACAAATTTCCCAAGGAGACCTACAAGAGAGGATAAATAATTCTGAGAATTGAGTAAGTATTAGGAGTTTACTGGGTACAAACTTTTACATTTAAGCAAAAAAAAAAGTTTCTATTTTTTTTCTTCCATGTATGTTTTTTATTTCTATTAGATCATCCCACAAATATTCTTCATTCTCACTTCTAAATTTGATAAATATAGAAGTACTTTTAAATTTCTAAATATATACTCACATTGCACTTTATAACTTTAAGTCGTGAAGAAGAAAAACACTTTCTTGTTATTAGACAATCATAAATAAGATTCTTTTATTTCACCTCTCCTAATGTTATTCTTTAAGAAAATTGCAAAGCTTATCAGAATATTTGTTCTATTCTTTAATTTAAGAATATTATTAGATAAATATTCTTTAAAATATGTTGGTATCTCTTAACCATATTTAGAAGAGGAAACTAAACCATATGAGATCAAAAAAATACTTAGCAAGTGAGGAACGAAACTGAGGCTCAGCTAAGTCTGTTTTTTTTTTTTTTTTTGGCTTTATTGAAATAGTATAGACAATTAGTTACTTATATTTACATTGCACAATTCAATGAGTTTTTTTTTTCAGTTATAGTTGGCATACAATAATATACCAGTTTCAGTTGTATAGCATAGTGATCAGAGATCCACACAACTCAAAGCAATCACCCCACTAAATCTAGTACCCCTCCCCCTTACATATTTATTGCAACATTATTAACCATCTTCCCCATGCTACACTCTACATCTCCATGTCTATTCTGCAACTGTTCATTTGTACCTCTTAATCCGTTTGCCTTTATTTTTGCCCCCCCAACACCCTTCCCATCCAGTAGCCCTGAAAATATTCTCTATATCTATGAGTTTATTTCTGCTTTTGTTGTTGTTGTTTATTTTTTTTTATCTCAAGTGAAATTTATGATGTCTTGTAGTTTATACCAGTATTTTCCTGAATGCCTAGAAGATAATCTTTTATAACGGAAACTTGTGCCTAATCAGTCACATATAGCAGTAAATGCTATGAACCAACTGATTTCACCAATGCATGTGAAAGTGGACAGAACTGTGGAGCAAGAGAAACTCTTGCATGCTGATTGTGTAAATTCAAAATGATACAGCTGCTTTGGAAGCCAGTTTGACAGTTTCTTACAAAACCAAGCATACTTTTGCCATATGATCTAGCAACTAAGTTCTTGAGTACTTACACAAAGGAGTTGAAACTTACACCCACACAAATCCTATATACAGATGTTTACAATGGCTTTATTCATAATTATCAAAACTTGAAAGCAAATAAGATATCCTTCAGTAGGTGAATGGCTAAATAAACTGCGGTACCTCCAGATAATGAAATATTATTTAGTACTAAAATAAAGGACTGTCGAGCTATGAAGACATGGAGAAAACTTAAATGCATATTACTGAGTGAAAAAAGCCAATCTGAAAGAGCTATATATTGTAGGAATCCAACTATATAACATTCTAGATAAAGGCAAAACTATGGAAACAGTAAAGATATTAGTGATTTCCAGGGTTTAAGGGGAGGGGAGATGAATAGGTGCAACACGGAGGATTTTTAGGACAATGAAACTACTCTGTATGATACTGCAATGGTGGACACCTGTCATTATACATTTGTCCAGATTCTTAGGATGTACAACACTAAAAGTAAACCAAGATGGAGCTATGGACTTGGAGTGATAATGATGTGTCAGTGTAGCTCATCAACTACAATGAATGTACCAGTCTCTTGGAGGAGGCTGATAATGAGGGAGTCTACACATGTGTGGGGGTGGGAGTATATGAAAATTGTGCTGTCCACTCAATTTTGCTGTGAATCTAAAACTTCTTTAAAAAACAAAATCTATTAAACATAAAAAAATGTGAACATAACTGACAAAAGAAGAGACTTTATCTAAACAGGGTTCCAGGAAAATTTGTGTCATCACCTGGACATGATCATTCCGTAGGCTAATGTTGAGTCTAAGAATCATATTCTTGGCCTAAATAAGGTACAATTATCTGAGAATTTTTATTTTTTAGCAATTGGGCCAATAATCCTTATAAAGAGGAATATGGCATTGTTTGAAAATGGTTGGATAAGACGTTTTGGGACTTTGGTACCAAGTCCAGGATGTGGAGAGAGGTTACAGGATAGAGAAAAGTGACAGAGACCTTTTCCCCCTCCTTGAAGTGGTATGGTCAATGCTCAACTTTAGAGAAATTTCAAAGAACATAGAAGATTTCAAGTTTACTGTGGATGCATGACATTAAAATGTCTCCATTGACCTAAAAATATTTAACAAATTTTACATTGCTTGCTAATGTAGAAGCATTTGTGAGAGTAGATTTTTTGGTCAGGAAAATTTGAAAAGAAAGACAAAGTGGGCCATTGACATCTGGACTTCAGAAATAGAAAATCTTCCTTATTTAAAAAAAATCAGATAACAGAACATGCTTAAAACAAATACTTCAGATGAAGATTATCTTCTAATGTGTCCTCCAATCATATAGAGATTTACTACAGTACTCTGTTATTTAAACTAATGGATGTTGACAGAATCCAATTATTCCTAGGAACACACAGGAGGTTAATATTTGTTTTTATCTTCAAAGAGATTAGGATTACTCAAAAGGCCATCTAGGCATTTGCTTAGAGCACCAAAACTGGGGGTGGAAGGTGGGGGAGAGAAGGGTTGAGGTGCGGGGGTTTAACAAATAATACTTTCCAAAACAAGTATAGAAAGTATTTAAATTTACCAATTTTTCTTACCCTTATTTGTCTGAATAACATCATTTTTATTTTGAATTAGGTGTGGTGGTAGAGAGGATGCCAAAGTCTTTTCAGTACCTAAGGTCTGTTGAGGTCCTAATCTAATTTCTGTCTCCAAGGAATTAAGAAACTTGATGGGGAGGTAAAAACACACAGGAAACAAAAAAAGAATACACAGCATTCTATAGTCACATGGCAAACTGTGTGTCTCCATCTACAAGCACAACAAAAATTTTATGAGACACTGGATAAAAGTTTTAAAGAAGAAATAAGACGTAAGTGAGGCTAGAAGGGATGGATAGAACCGTGGTATTCAGAATGAGATGTAAAATTTTTACATATAGCCAGCCATTACCATGACTTCTGAAGATGATTCCTTTAAAAAATCTTACAGATAACAACACTTCAGGAATTTGTTGGAAAACATCCTCATTTGTTTGGCTTGGGGTCATTAGACATAAGGGAATATAGCATCAGGAAAGTGTTTTTCATGGGTATTTGGATGTCCTTTGGAAGCTGGGTGGTGGAGAGGCAGAAAGTTTCATCACGAGCTCAAGAGCTCTTGGGAAAACCCATCTTTAGGGAATTCGTGGCCTAAAAAGACCAACAGTTTGAATTTGCTTTAAGGACTCTGGGCCTTCTAGTTCAGTGTTTTGGGAATTTGTTTTGTTTTATTTTAAGAAAAGAAAAAAATTTGAAGTTAATGACAGAGGAAATTTTTGTACCAAAATGGTTTACGAAAACAAAGTCTAAAATAGGCAGGTCTTAGCCTCTTTAGAAACATTAAATTAATTTATTCTATTTCTTTCCAGTCATGAGAAATCCTTGAAAACTTGTCTTCTCTTTACCCTCACCCTTATCAAAAAGAAAAAAAAGTTACCATGTAGGTGTTAGAAATTTAAGTGAAGAAAATTAGCAGTGACACATTTAGATGCTAAGAAGAACTTAAGACAAGATTTCAAATTGATTAAAGCAGGCTTGTGTTTTACTGCTGTGAAAAAAATTAAGAAAGAAAAATTAAGAAAGTAAGGAAGGGTCTGCTTCTATTTCTTGTGTTAGGTAGAATAATTTTTTTTTTTTATTGCAGTTCTACCAAATTTTATTCTTAAGTGCCAGAATGAAGGAGGCAGTATATTCTCTTACTTTAAATACTTAAAAGACATTTCATAATAATAGTGTTTTGGTTACTTCTAAAGAAGTGTTCTACTGAGCATCTCTTGCTAATGGTCTACAAAGAATAAAATACAAATTAAATGTGAAATCAAAGGGGAGGTAAGAATAAAGAATGAGAATAGAATATTGTGTAGGTTAACTGCACCATTAACTGTATTTAGAACTTTCTAAATCATGACCTAGAGTGAACTGGAAAATAACAGAAAGGAAGATCAACTAGAAACAGTGAAAAATAACTCTCTTTAATTAATTCTTTTTTTTTTTTACCATAAAAATCAAACTGCCATATATTATTAAACTGAATATATTTCTGCCTTGAATCATTTGGACTCAAATATTGATAAATCCTGCATATTAATAAATCTGTCCCTCATAGAACACTGAAACACCATTGCCCCACTTCTCTTCAATAGTTAATGAAAAAGGTGAACACACTGAAGGGGAAAAAAGGCAAGTACCTTTAGGGGCAACTTAGGGTATAATTTGCATATTATTTTACTGTTGTACTCTAATGTTTTAAGTGAACAAATACATATATAGTGATTCCATTTTTCTTTAGTTAATGATAATCAAAGATGATCTCCAGCAATAACTTTCCTTCTTTCGTGGGGATCATAGTGGGGGCAGACAGAAGCTGGCCTTGTAAACAAAAGTAATACTATGTGCCAAAGGGATATGCAGAAGAAAGATATCATTAATCTCTGCTTGGTGGAAAATAGAAGGCTTTAACCAAGGGTGATGAAAATGCAGCTGAGATAGTATAAGGGTTTCCTCTTTAGTTTGCCTAATGAAAGGGTATTTGGGTTCAGAGAATTACACATCTAAATTTAATTACAAATTGAGGAACTTGGATTTTTACTTATTAAAATACAAATTAAGATCATTAATTTCTGCAAAGGTGAAACCCAGCTTCTAAGCAAATAGTCAGTCCCAATGATTGTCATATTTTAGGGTACATAAGAATAAAAAAAGGAGCTCATTCAATGCAGTTATCTCTGAGATTTAGTAGAATGGGGTCAATCTGAATTCGTTATAAGCTCTTTAGTATTTAGTATTATTTAGGATTCTAGCACAAGTAGTTCACGGACCACACTTTGATAATACTCCTAACTTCTTATGACTTTTCTAGAGCTGATGGCTCTTCTCTTGCACAAATCTATCTTCAGGTCTCATCAAAACCACTTAGACTTCTCTGGCATAACATTATAGCTGAATATTTCATTTGAGAAACCATGTATAACTTGAGGTACTTTTAGGTATGTCTCTCACCTTCTCCTTGATGTATAACTTTTAGTCAGTGTGTAAAAAGCCATGTGTAATTCAGTTATTTATGAATAAATTAATGTCAAACACATTAGCGACTTGATGTATTAAAGAATTCTATAAATAAGTACAAAATAAAATCTTTCCCTAATATATTTTTTCACAAACTAAATTTAAGTTGGATTTGTTTTTTTCTAGCATAATACAACTGATTGAAACTCTGTTAAACAAAGACCTGAGTATTTAAGAATGAATCTGGGGGCTAACTTAATTTAACATAATCTTAGATCATTCAAGGCAGATTGTCGTATTATCTTATTTTATGCACTGATAACTCTAATTTCTTCTTATGCCTTTGACTGGAAAGAGTTAACTGCTTTTCCACTGACATAAATTGGAAAAGCCCTTTACGAAAAAAAAAAATCATGTTCAGCCTGTGAAGTGTGTTTTTCCTTCATTTAATAAAAACTTAGAGGTAGATGCCTTTCCCCAGATCTCCCAGAGAACAATGACTCTTCATTCATATTTGTAGGCCTGGGACCTGACCCGTTTTCAAAGTTTTCCTGGAAGGGATGCTAAACAGTAAAGTCCTTCTATCTTCACTGGCCAGTTCATCTGGCCACTTCCCCTGAGAAAAAGTACCTCAGAACAAAGCCATTCCTTTTCAAAAGCAACATTACACAATAAGTAATGTTTTATATATCTACTCATTTACTTTTCCAGTCTACTTATTCTCATGTAGAATTTATGAGCCCTTTTAAAAGCAAGATGGCTTTTTCCAAGATTTCTAGATAACCCACAACCTCCTTTACTAGCCCTATGAGCATGGCAGAGTGGAAGAAGCATCGAACGGACTTGGGGAGACATAGATTACAATCCTGTCATCACCACTAAGTAGGCAATCCCTCTCTTTTCTGGGAGGCGAGAGATTCAGAATCCATGATCTTCTTCTCTGAGCTGTGGTTCAGTGTTTACTATCTTCTTTTTGTATAATTATCCTGATGCCAAAGTAGTTGGTGACTTAGCCTTGTTTTCTAATGAGACACCAATTAGTGGAAATCTAGTTCTTCAAGGTACATATTGGTCACCAGGTCCCACGTTATCTGTTATAAGCACCTCACAAACAGAATGAGAGGTTGTCTCTTGTGAGCTCCCCCTTTCATTACCTTTCCTCATCTGCCAGCTGAATGTGGACTCTGAGGATCTAGAGATATGCAGAGATATAAGATGGAAAGTACCTTAACCTATGAATGAATGCATGGAAGGCTCCTTACCTACTAGGAATACTTATTATGTGAATGCAAAAACAAAAAAATAATTTGCTCCTGTGAAGCTACCATAATGTTTGAGCTTGTTTGTTAGGCCAGCCAATATTACCTTAAAAATAATGTGTCAAATTCTCATGCCTAAGTTTTAAAGAAAGGTAACAGCTTTATTGAGATATAAATTATATGCAATGCGTTTAAAACTCAGTGGTTTTTAGTATGTTCACAGAGTTGTGCAGCCATCACTATTATCTAATTCCAGAACATTTTAATTACTCCACAATGAAACCCTATACCCATTAGCATTTTCTTCCCATTTCCATCCAACCCTTTCAGCCCTAGACAACCACTAGTATTCTTTCTGATCTATAGATTTGCCTATTCTGGACATTTCCTATAAACAGAATAACATAACACACAGTCTTTTGTGACTAGCTCCTTTTACTCAGCACAAAGTTTTCAAGGTTCATCTACGTGGCATGTATCAGTATTTCATTTCTTTTTATTGCTGAATAACATTCCACTGTATGGATGGACCATATTGTACTTGTGCATTTATTAGTTGATGACTCATGATCAAGCTTTTCTTTAAAATATCCTATCACCATACTGAAGAAAAGATTCACTTATCTAGAGGATGCACACACACAAAAGTCTTGTGGGTTAAAACTATCAAGATTTTATCAAAAAATGGTTTATTTGATTTAAACTCACTCACAAGACTCAAAACTCATGTTAGGGTGATAACGCAAAAAGTCCCCAAGAGAGAAAGAACAAGAAGAAAGCACATGGTTTCATATTTTTTAATTCATGAATCGTAAAGAAAAATTTATGCATTACATCCAGACAGTTTGGCAGCAGCCTCTATGAGGATGTACTTTGGGGAGGAACCCAAGGAACTAAACCTAATGTCAACACAAAGCAATTAAGTAGAAATGAGGTATTGCTGGGTCAGGAAAAAAAGTTCATTAAAGAAATCAAGTCTCAGTTTTTTTCTAAAGATAGATCCCAGCTAATTTAAAAATCATTAAATCTTAAAGACAGAGTCAATTTCTTGGTGGTGTTTGTAAATGAAATATTAACATATTTCTGTAGCCTGTAAGTTTAGAATTGTGATTCTCTTTCTATGTTTGAGAAGTTAAATTCTGAGATTTACAAGACAGGAGAAAAACACTGGAAGACAGAAAAATACTGCTTCTGTATTCACTCTCTTTAGGTCATTAGGAGGATATTCACAAAGAAATGATTTACTCTGCATGCATCACATTCATTTGATAGACACTTATCAAGCACCCCTTGTTTCTCAGGTACTATTGTGGTGCTGAAAATACAGAGATACGGAAAATAGTAATGGATAAATGGGAAACTTAGAGAGAATGACTAATTCTGACTGAGCTCCTTGTCTCAGCGGTAAATATATTGTGTTGGGTCTTTAAGGATGAGTTCATTTGCTATATGAGAAGAAAAGCAATTTTGGGTAGTGAGAATTGGAAGCACAGAGATTTGGAGTCATGAAAAGGCATGGTAGATTTAGGAAACAGGGTTATGCAAGGGAGTGGAGAAGTAGGTTGAAAGCTAGTTTGGGTTCAGTCTATAAAGGGACTTGAATGGCAAGCTTATGAGTTTAGATTTTGTTCTTTAGTCAGCAGAGAATTAGCATATTTATTTTAAAAGGAACAGTTACATGGTTGGACTATTTTTAAAATTTTACTATAAACACACCCACATACACAAGAATATAAAATTACCATATACATACCAACCATTTAACGGTTGTCAAGATCTTTCTACTTTTACTTTATTTTATTTAGATGAAGGATTTTAAAGCAAACCCCCCTACCTGATTTCATTTCACCCTTACATTTCTATGTATGCATATGTTCTTATCTAAACGCAATCCCTTTTCGCAACTAAATTAATAATATTGTATTGGCATCATTTAAATAGTAGATAAACAGAGAGAATGCTATATTCAAAAAATAAATTTTTGTGTATAATTATTAATATGCTAGAAATTTACTACAAGTTTGAGTGAGAGATGGGAATTGAGGCAAGTGAGCAAGTGGTAAGAACAAAAGAATATAAGCTCGATAAGAGCAGAGAACTATGTATGTTCCTCAATACCAAACACTTAATGCTTAGCACTGTGGTCGACATACAGTAGGTAGTCAATAATTATTTGTTAAATACATATATGAATGGGTGATTGGATGGCTAGATAGATGGATAGATGGTATTAAAACATCTAAAATAGAAAACTAGTTAGATGATTATTACTAATAGCTGGGGAGAGAGTATGAAACATCTTTCAAATTTGACTTGCCTTTAGGATATTTGTCTATGGACTATTAGTACCCAAGTAAAATGCTTAACATTGCAAACTACAAATTGTAGAGCCCAGAGATATAAAGAAAGACCCAAATGAATCTAAATTTAGTCCTTGGAATGAATATGTAGATTATGGAAACATAGAAATAAACTTTGTGATTTTTTGGTCTCAAATCATGCAGAAGCTTCAGAAAGTTTCTAGGATAATGATGATGTGAGAATCTATGCATGCCTACCTAATAGCATTTCACATGGTAAAGTCAAGAGCATTAAAAATAATAATAGATTTTTATAAATCTGGTTTCTTACAAAGGCTAATAAAATCAATAAGCTTATAGCTAGGCTAACCAAAAAAGAGGGAGAACACAAATTACTAATATCAAAAAAGAAAAAGAACATTACTACAGATCCCATAGACATTAAAAGAATAATAAAGGAATATTATATCTACAAATCTCATAGCCTCTATGAGATATCCCAATTCCCTGAAAGTGTTAGTCCTCTAACTTTCTATAATCTATCAAAACTCACACTAGAACAAATAGGAAATTTATATAGGCCTATATTTGTTAAAGAACTTGAATCAATAATTAATAACAAAACAGTATAAAGCTCAGATGGTTTACTGGTGAATTCTACCAACCATTTCAGGAAGAAATTATACCAATTCTCTATAATTTTTTTTTCAGAAGAAATAAGTAGAGGAAATACTTCCCAATTCATTCTATGATGGCAGCATTTACCTTAACACCAAAACCAGACAAAGGTACCACACGAAAAAGAAAATTATAGACCAATATCCCTTATGAATATATATGCAAAAATTCTTAACAAAATATTAACAAACTGAACTAACAATGTATGTAAAAATTTACACAACATAACCAAGTGGGATTTATCCCAGGTATGCAAGCCTGGCTGAACATTCAAAAATCAAATAATGTAATCACATCAACAGGCTAAAAAAGAAAAATCACATGATCATATCAATAGATGAAGAAAAAATATTTGACAAAAGCCAACACTTATTTATGATAAAACTCTCAGGAAACTAAGAATGGAGGGGAAATTTCTGAATTTGATAAAGCACATCTGCAAAAAATTAGATTTGCTGATGTGAAACTTGAAGCTTTCCCACTAAGACCAGGAACAAAATCAGGATGTCCTCTGTCATCACTGCTTTTCAATATTGTACTGGAAGTCTGAGCTAATACAATAAGACAATAAAAGGAAATAAAAGGCATATAGATTGTGAAGGAAGAAGTAAAACTGTCTTTATTCAGAGATTACATGATCATATATGCAGAATACCTGAAAAATCAACAAAAATCTCCAGAAACCAGCAAGTTTGCAGGATATAAGGTTGCTATACAAAGATCAATTTCTTTTTTATACGGCAGCAATGAACAAGTGGAAATAAAATATATCGTTTCCAGAAAGTAAATACTCTGGTATAAATCTAACAAACTAGGCATGAGAACTCTATGAGGAGAATGATAAAACTTTAATGCAGATATCAAAGAATAAATAAATGAAGAGAATTTTTTGTTGTCATGGATAGGAAAATTCAATATTCTCAAGATGTTAGTTCTTCTCAATGCAGTATCAATTAAAATTCCAGCAAGTTATTTTGTGGATATAGGCAAAATGATTCAAAAGTTTATAGGGGAGTCAAAAGACCCAGAATAACCAACACAATACTTTAGGAGTGGAATAAAGTTGAAAGACTAACACTACCTTACTCTAAGACTTACTATAAAGTTAAAGTAATCAAGACAGTGTGGTATTGGCAAGAGATAGACAAATAGACCAATGGAACAGCATAGGGATCCCAGTAATAGACCCATATAAATAGAGTCAATTGATCTCTGACAAAGAGAAAAAGGTAATACAATGGACCAAAGATAACCACTTCAAAAAGTAGTGCTGAAACAACTGAACATTTATATGCAAAAAAAAAAAAAAAGAATCTAAAGTCAGACCTTATACTCGTTACTAAAAAATGGATCATTGACCTAAATGTAAAACACAGAACTATTAAACTCCTAAAAGATAACATAGGAAAAAATATAAGTGACACTGGGTATGGTAACAACTTTTTAGATACAACACCAAAGGCATGATCCATGACAGAAAAAGTTGGTAAACTAGACTTCACTAAAATTAAAAACTTCTGCTCTTCAAAAGACAATGTCAAGAGAATGAGAAGGTAAGCCATAGATTGGGAGGAAAAGACACATCTAATAAAGAACCGTTATCCAAAATACACACACTTAAAAACCCAAAAACCTCTTAAAACTCAACAATAAGAAAATGAACAACATGATTAAAATGGACCAGAAACCTTAATGGACACCTCATCAAGAAGACGGCAAGTAAGCATATAAAAATATTTCAATGTCTTATGTCATTAGAGAATTGCAAATTAAAACAATAACAAGATATCATTATGCATGTGTAAATCCAAATCCAGAACATGAAAACACAAAATGCTGATGGGGATGAGGAGCAATAGGAACTCCCATTTATTGCTGGCAGGAATGCAAAATGGTACAGCTACTTTGGGATATGGTTTAGCAGTTTTCTATAAAGCTAAACATATTCTTATCATGCAGTCCAGCAATCGCATTCCTTGGTATTTATCTAAATGAATTAAAACACATCCACACAAAAACCTTCACACATATGTTTATAGCAGTGTTACTCGTGATTGTCAAAACTGGAAGTCAATGAAGATGTCCTTCAATAGATGAATAGATAAATAAGCAGTGGTACATCCAAACAAAGGAATATTATACAGTGCTAAAATGAAATAAGAAACTTAACAAAAAGTTAAAAAAATTAAAAATAAAATGAAATAAGATATCAAGTCGTAAAAATACATGGAAGAAATTTAAATGCTTATTACCAAGTGGAAGAGGCCAATCTGAAAATAAGTTTTATTAAATTTTTAGACATAAGGTGAATAAGTTTTGGTGATCTAATATACTGCTTGGTGATTATAATTAACAAAACTTTATTTTATACTTGAAGTTGCTAAGAGTAGAAATGTTCGCACTACAAAAAAGAAATTGCAATAATGTAATGTGATAGAGGCCTTAACTAACCCCTTCTGTGGTAATCATTTCACATTATATAAGTGTATCAAACCATCACATGGTGCACCTTAAACTTACACAATGTTATATGTCAACTATATTTTGAAAAATCTGGAAATAAAGAAAAAAGTTAATTTAAAACATAATGGAAATGATGAATTTTACAAAAACAAAACTTGAAAAACTTATAGGTCACTAAGGCAAAGAAAGCCTTTGGTTTCTAATGATGGTGATATTTTCTCATTTACTTTCTTCAAATAATATATTTTTCTTTCCCATAGATTACTATATTTTTTGGTTCTGAATGTTTGAAAATATCTGGTGGTATTCTTGTTAGTAAGATAAGAAAGTTCATGTTATTATATTTCTTCATTACTACCAAATCAACAGTATTTATTGCCATTAATAGCTACTTTTCAGAGGTTTAAAAAGTGGAAGATTCATAGATGTCTTACTAATGCTAATTTTTAAAATCTCCCCTCCCTTTTTTTTCCCCTAATTAGAAAATCTGATTCAAACTGCTTTAGTGCAAAATGGGTATTTATTAGTAAACATAAATGAAAATTCAGGAATGGCACTTTCTTCAGACATAGATTGTTCTAGGGACTCAAACCACACCATCAGGGCAGCTCGATGTTTAACAACCAATTCTCTCTCTGTAGGGACTTGTTCTCAAGCTCCACTATTTAGAGTATGTAGCCTCAGTCTCATATCTTCCCAGGTTTAAATTCAAAAGCACAATATACTACATACCAATACGCCCACATAATTCCCAGAATTCATTCTGATTCAACCAATTTGGGTATTTCACCCATCTTTGATCCAATCATTATGTTAATTTTATTTTTATAAGCATCATCATTTAGTGTTCTGATTGGCCAGGTCTGTACAACATGCTCTGTGCCATACAGAGCAACGGCTAGTCCCCAAAGGACATTTTGGATACTGTTACTAGAGAAAGAGTAAATGCATTCTAGGATGACAAAAACAATAAAACATTCTCTACTTTGTATTATGCTTTCATAGTTATCTTTTTGTCATTATCATCCCCACCTCACAGATGAAAAATTGAAACTCATTGCGATTAGAACTAAATCTCAGGTCTCCTCTCTCTTAGCTTGGTGTTATTCCACTGCACTAGATTGTGTTGCATACTAGGATAAATATTCATTACTCTGGGGGGAAAAAAAAAAAACCCAAAAAATTCTGACCCCAGAAAAAAAGTATATTTTTTTCTTGCAGGATAAAATATTTTGGAGGCAAGTATAAAAGTTCCTTTTTTCAAATTATTCCAAATGTCCCTAAAATCAAAATGAATGTAATATGAATTGGATCCTAAGAAATTTGATGGTACTAAGGGACAACAATTGCTCATTATTCACATTGATCTGAAAAAGATTCCATGATTCAAACAGCAAAGTAACTGGCAGAGTGTGCTGAGGTGAGTAACTTACCATCAGAGAAATTGCCCCAGTGCCTTTCTAATAATATTTACATAGTTTCTGTTTTAAGTTCTAACATATTCTAACTGAATGATTAATTTCCCTCAATAAAAGGAAGATATTAAAATGAATACATCTTTTACTCAGTGTAATGACTCGTCTAGGTAGAACTTAACAACTTATAATAATTTACTTGAAATAAAATTTGCTTTCAAATAAAAATGCACTGGCTAATAAAAATAAGATGAATAGTTAAAATTCAGACTAGACTATTCTATTTCAATGTCTGTCATTTTTTGCTTTATCTTGGAAATACATGGTAGAACTAATAAGTTTTTCTTGACAAACTAAACTTTAAATTCTATAAGGGTAAAGGCCATTCCTATTGTTCTCACTGCTTGGTATCTACACAAAAAGACTAGTACAGGGGAGGTAAATAAAGTATGTTGAATAAATGAGTAAGAAAATGATTTATTTAACTTTCAATTTTGGATTTCACTATGACATACTTTGCTTTCTAAAACTCTAAACCCAAATTTCAGAAAGTCTTTCTCACTGTACACCACAGTGTTAGGTATCTCTCCCCTTCAGATTTATCTTGTATTATCTGCCTGAATCCCTATCACTTAGAATTTATTTACTGCCTCATCATTTTCATGTGTATTATCGTATTGTCCCCAATTAAACTGAAAGTTTCTTGATGTAAGAAACCTAGGTTTATTCTTTTCATACCTACTGTACCCTAATTCAGCCCTCAAATACTTAAGTATAAATTTTCACTTGTTTCTGATAACTTGGACAGTTTTCGGAAACACCCAAGAGAAATACAGTATGATGTTCAAAACAAAAATAAATACATACATACATACATACAAACCAGGCCACAGAAAATAAGAGTCCATGTAAAAAATAGAAGGAAGGAATAAATTCTTTCAGAGTTAATTAGATAATTATACTTAGCCAATAAATTGGTTCCAAGTTTTCTAGCACTAAAACAAAAAGAGAGATACCAATGTCGAATGACTATGCGTTGACAGGAAACCCCCACAACTGCCGAAATTAAACTCAAGTAGAAGTTTACCAAGGGTCATTGTAGTAGAAAGCAAAGGGGCATTGGAATCAGGTAGTTCTGGTTTATGTCCCGTTTTCTGCCCTTTTCTCAATTATGTGACTTTGGGCAGAGCATTTAAACTTTCTAAACCTCGGTGTCTTCATTTGGAAAATGAAGAATTTAATAACTATAAACACCACAGGGTTATTGTAAGGAGTGTTAATATTAAGCTAGTTACATTCTCTCCCTCCTCCTCATTGTCATCTTTGTCAATGTTATTATGTGCTTACCATACCAGGCACTGTACTGAGAGCTTAATGTGTAATAGCTCATTTATCTTCTCACTCCCTCCTTGTGAGGGAGGCAACTGAAGTAGGGGGATCAAGTGACGGGCCTAAGGTTTCACAGCTAGCCTACTGTGTGGCTGTCAGTGGGCATGGATCAAAGTCAATTCCCTTTTCCTTGTGTGGCTTGGTGAACATCTCCCACTACCATATTTTTACGAAAGGAATGACCTGTGCAGCATGATTTTCTATGAATATCATTTCCTCAGGTCTACAGGGCATTTTTGGACCATGTTTACACCAATGTAAAGAGGAAATGGCAGATGACAAAGAAATCTCAAGACTCTCAAGAATCACACTAAATAATTTTCTGTGTGCCTTCTTTGAATATTTGCATGCATTAGTTTAGATCAGTCAAGCTAAACCACAGCTTCCTCTGACTCGACTTCACTTAATTTTCTGTGGTTAGAGGACACAGTAACATATTGCCTTCAGCCTTATATCATCCCTCTCTGCTTCCAAGGAAATCTTAGTTCGAGGCTAGACAAAAGTCAAAAAAGCATTTACCACTTTGGTCAGAGTTACAGGGGAGTCAATGGATTGAACTTGAAGAGACCCAAGTTCAAGTCCAGACATGCCACTCATTAGCCATCGGACCTTGCAAAGGTCACTCTGAAAGGAGTATCACTTGATAGAGCAAATAAACTGGACAAGCTTAGTAACTATCTGATTGCTTCTCCAAGAACTTGTCTCAGGAACTGCTATTTCAGAGTAAGGAGGAGATTAAGATGTTCTCAACCCCTAACTTAAACCTGGGCAGCTCTACTTTCATTGATTTTTAATGACTAAGTGTTGACTTTAATTTGTATTTAAATAGGACTTCTGACCCGTCCTACTAGATAATTGCTAATGATCCTGGTTGAACAGTCTTTGAATGCACATCCATTCCTGGCTGTACTGACTGCCCCGTGGGGGATCTCTGTGTTAGAGTTTGCCACTAGTAGCAGATGCAGCATGTTTACTAAGAGAAGAATTAAGGAAGGGACTCTCTTTTTTTCTCCTTGCTAACTTCTGAAAAGAAATAAAATATTCCAAATGATACTCTTTCTCTGAAACTAGCAAATAGATGACCAAAGGAAGACTGGTTGCAAGTGAGACCAGAAGGACTAGGAACTTATTTACTGCTTCCAGTGAATTAGCTGGAGGGGAAAAAAAAAGAACTCTTTCTCCCCTTTAGCACTGTGGGGAGGAAGTAAACAAAACATTCCTTCCGAAGTGATTCAGAATTTCCCAGATGCTAAGCCAATCAGCCTACTGAAGAGCTCTAAGTCACTAGGATTTTCCCAAAGCATGCTCAAGGCACAGAAATGTCTCTTGTGAAAGAGGCAGGGGCAGAGTGGACTGCCCTCCAGACTCACAGTCAGATCTGATTGTGGTCTTTCCCCTTTCTCCTTATTTGGAAATAGGCAAGTCACTTTCTTTTCCTGTCTTGTTTTCCAAATCTATTAAAGGAAGTTTCTGGACTAGATATGTTATTAAAGTTCCTTCTTGCTACACCATAGTGTGATCCTCCAAATAACCCAAGAGTCAGCTAGATGGATAGCCCCAAGTCTTCTGACCTATGTTCTACTTCTCAGTATCGAAGTAGAAACTGCCTCAAGCCCCAACCCTGTAGACCATGATACATTTACTGACCCTCCTCTCAGTACCTCTAAGGTTTACGGGCTAAGTTATATTTCTTTTAAGCATATCTTGCTTAGATGATCTATTTACACTGAATTCTTGATGATATGTTTTTCCTTTCGTAGCTGATTTTTATTTTTTTTCTGTACATCATGCCAACATTTTAGGACATGCTTCCTACACCCACCCCAATTTCCCCTAAATATCACATATTAAAGAGCAGTGGGTAATAAACTAACAATAACAACAAATAAGGAAAAATAAAAGAAGGGTAACATTACAGCAAAGCAGGTTACTTAAAGCTGTATTGTAAATATTTCTATTCTTAAAAATTGCATGTCATTATTATCACAGAAAACCTTTCACCCACCAAATTTCTTTATTGCCCCTCAGCCCTTTACTTTGTTACCAATCCTTGCTCACTCCCATCCTTTCTAAATTCCCTCCTGGTAATTCCTGGATATTTAAAATGTTTCCAACTTCATTTTATAGAACAATTAGCTCTCTCTTTCTTTTCTAATGATTCTCCTTGGCGAAGCCCTGAGGCAATTTTTCCACAGATAGAAATGGCCAAAGTATTTTTTTCTAATACTTTGTCTCTCTGTACTTCAGTTTCCTTATCCGTAAAATGGGAAAAATCATATTTCTTTGGGTCATTGTAGAAGCTTCAATAACATGATGCCTCCTTGGTACCCCAAACAGTGCCTAGCACACAATCATAGCTCAATTTAATGTTAGCTATTATTAGTTATTGGTATTTGCAATACTGGATCATCCTGTAGGATTTTTTTAAGGATTAGAGACAAAATGTATAACACAGGGCTCACCTCATGGAAGACATTAAAAAACATGTAAATATATTAATATTTACAGAAGGTTTACTCTATGCAAGCTACTCTTCTATTTACACACACTTAATATTCACAACAACCAAGAGAGGTCCGTACTAATCTTATCTTTATTTTATAGATAAGGAAACCAGGGCAAAAAGAGGTTAAGTATCTTGCTTAAAGTCACACAACTAGTTAGTGACATAATTAAGATTTAAACTCAGATGATTGGACTTCAGAATCTGTGTTTTTACCCACCAGGTTATTTTGCCTTTTTAATTTTTTTAATACCATTAATAAATAAATGAGGACAGAAGTTTTATTCAAAGCATATTCTAACTATTGGAATTTGTATAAAGGATAAATTCTCTTAACATACTTTTAAAAGTAGTTTTTGGCACTTCACTAGGTCTTCCAGGAATGTTAACAAGAAGTCTTTTTTTTTTTTTGACTGTTTACTGTAAAATTTATCTAACATCTAAACAGTATCATGCTGCACAACGCTGGTAAAAATTGTGAGATTTCAACTGGATCAAGAAAATATTGGATTTTAGAATTCTCTTTACTTGTTTACATGTATGAGCTACAAAAAGGACATTATTCATGGAGCTCATGCAATCGACTAAGGCCAATGGTGAAATCAATCTGGTATTTATTTTGTAATCAGACAATTGTTTCTGTCCTGCATTGTAATTAAACATTGATGATCAGCTGCCTAGTAAAAAGCTGCAGTTAAAATTATTTTTCTAAAACCAAGTCAAACATTTGAGAGGTTAGCTTCAGGGATGGCTAATCCAATGAAGAAAAAAAGATGATTTGTGCCTTCAGGCTCCCTGCTGCAGATCTGTGATGAGATGGTCTATTGCTCTTCTTGGAATGAAGGCCTCTTGTTGGGGAGTGTGTATGAGTAGACACTGGGTTGATTAACAACCTAATACCCATTCTTTCCCTTTCCATTTATAAAACATTTCCTCTTTCCAACATAACCTGGACTTTTATCAGCTATCCACTCCTCCACACATCCATGTGTTCCCAGGAGTAGGAACCCCTCCTCTCTGGCTCCAGCAAGTGGACCTTGACTATCCTAATTAAACTAGGCATATCATAGTCATTTTGTTATCCTGGCTAAATCATTGGGTTAGGAATAGACTCCTGAACTGAAATGTGAGACATTTACTTGAGGCTTCTGGGAAACATATATGGGTTCTAAACAGAGACATCCCAGAGACAGCTCCTTTCTGCCTCTGGATATTGTTTTATATGAAGGTAATGACTGTAACACTCATAGGCATTGTTCAATGCTGAGGATGATGGAGTAGAGAGAAGAAAGCCTGGATCATTGATGAAACTATGAAGTCATGTATGCTTCTGGTCCTAGAGTCTGTTTTCAACACTCTGCTCTTTCAATTGTGTAAGATAATAAATCTTTTTATTGTTTAAGGCAATATGAGTCAGACTTTTCTCTCATTGGAGGCTCTAAGCATTCTAAGTCATAGCAAGCATGCACGTACTGGGCAGGCTTGTTAGTATGTATGTTAGTAAGGTAGGGTAAATCAGACTGCTTTTAGAGAAAGATGATAGCTCTGTCACAGCCAGGATGAAATAGAAATTCAGGATCCGCTCAATCCTGAAACATGGCAAATCTGTCAGCTTGCTACCAAGTATAGTCCATAGGCCAGCAGCACTGATCTCACCTATGAACTTATTAGAAACAAAGAACCGCAAGCCCCACCCCTGACCCACTGCATCAGAGCATGCATGTTAGCATTCTTACCAGTCAGAAAAGCATTTATCATAGGACACTAGAGCCCTGGAAGAGAAGCAGGAAAAAGGGGCCCAGCAACAAGGTTTCCCAAGGATCTCTTAAGGAGCTTTCAAGGCTCAGCTTGTTCTCCCTTCTCTTGCCCTAGCAGGAGGGAAGGGCTTGGAAGTCATTCGCATGTGCTAATCCCTCTTTAGGTCCCTTCTCAAAAGATTTTCCTCACTGACACTTTGAAACCAAATTACAAAGCTTGTACGGCAAGATTCTAGGACTACTCCTCTGAAGCCCAGGTGACAAGGCATGCCTACCCTGATCTGATGAATGCTGTAGAGGGATCTTATTAAGCCAACAGAAACATACATCACAAACGCAGCCATCACTTGTGAATTTAACTTGAGGCAAGAAAAGCCAAATTGGAAGGACAGGCTAATCTGCAGTTGACAGTCTAGCACACTGTGTACAGTAGGAGCTTGGGCAGGACCTGCCTGGTACATACTTTGTTGGACTTGGTGCAAAATAAAAAGGCAGGGCTCCTTGTTCAAAAATTGTTAAGAATTTTAAGAAGGCAACAAAAGAGCACTAAACCAGATGCAGAGCCCTTCTAAGCCTTATGTAGCTGCACAGGCTGCACACCCATGAGGCCAGTGGTGCTCTCAGGATAAAATGAGCAGGAGAGAAATGAATGAAATTGCCCCTACTTTCAGAAAACTTTTTGCAATGAAGAGAAGTTATCATTGGAACAGGTCTATGATTGGTTCATGGTAATCGAGACTCTGATAAAACCATTCATACTAAATATTATTTCTTTATTTCTTCATTCAAACTTAGCATGTGCAAGGCACATTGCTAATTTCTTGGATATAAATTTTTTAAAAAAGATATTCTCCCATCATCCTCATAAAGCTCACACATCCTCATAAAACTAACACTAAAATAGGCCTATAACCTGAGATAGCAGATAATTATAGTGGAAAAATTCAAAAAGTATTAAGAATTTGAAATTGAATCACAAATGTATAAAATCTAAGTGTCTTCTGTAGATTAGTAAAGTCTCTCTCCTAATAAAAGCTATATTTGTGTGTGGCAAACTTTTTAAATGAAGCCAAGAAGTAGACTGTTCTAGGTACCACACTTCCTTCCTTCCTTCCTTCCTTTCTTCTTTCCTTCCTTCCTTCCTTCCTTCCTTCCTTCCTTCCTTCCTTCCTTCCTTCCTTCCTTCCTTCCTTCCTTTCTTCTTTCCTTCCTTCCTTCCTTCCTTCCTTCCTTCCTTCCTTCCTTCCTTCCACCCTCCCTCCCTCCCTCCCTCCCTTCCTCCTTCTTTCCTTCCTTCTTTTCTTTCTTTCTTTTTATTATTACTATTATTTTTTTAACATTTTATTTTTATTTTTTTTACTTTTTCCCCCTCCTTTGACTTGCTGGCTGAGGGATGAAGTACGTCATTTTGCCGCCATAGAGGTATAATCTAGTGTGTGTCCACCTATTTTTATCCTGCATGAAACCTGGCCCCTACTCCTCTTTTTCTTTACTATATCCTCCCCCAAACAGCTATCCCAATCCCATTGGCAGAGTTGGACAGACCAAATCAAATGTCCCATTTTCTTGATGTGCTTGAACAAGGCTTGGCAAGGGGTAAGAGACCTAAACATGTATAGCAGAGAATGAAGAAATCTATATTTAATGTCAGGTTCAAAGTAGAAAGCAAAAAAAAAAAAGGCAGCTTATTTTAGACTTTCTAAAGCCCAGAAACAGTGAGTGATTTTCATATTTTCAAGCACTCAATCCAATTAACCTTTTGTAGAGGAGTCTGATGTAGTTTGCATTTGACCAGGGCAGTTGATTGATTAGCAATGTTGGCCATGAGTATGCAGTGGGAAATCCAACAGCTTTATGTCATGACCATTTATACAAAAATCTAAAGCTATTTCACTGATTGAGATGTAGAGTTTACCCTTGACATTTGAACAAGAATCCCTAAATTATAATTACTACTCCAGAGAATAACAGTGCATGTTGTGATATGCTTGCTGGACACTCAGCTAGATAAATTCTCTAATTGATCCCGACCTAAACCCTTGCATCCCTAAGTGGGCAATCCATGTTCACATCTCAGGAAACCTACAAATTACTCCTTCTGTGAACCTAAAATGCATTGTATAAATACTGGAAACCTGGATGTTAAACTTGTAAATCTCAAGATCCTACTATAGTTGTAGATGATTAAGCATGGACTTGGAAAACCTAACTTAACCAAATGACATTTTCCTAAATAACTGGAATGCACGTGATCAAGATTTAGACTTTTCTGAGGAAAAATTTTCAAGCAGAGAGAATATTAAGCTTGAAAAACCAAGAGGGAGACAGTTTAAGACATCTTATGTTACAGATCATTTTATGCATGATGGATGCATTCACTATTTAAAAAACGCTTTCTAATCTGCAAATTCATTTGAACTGTATCAATTGGCATCATAAGCAGGGCATCTTGCACAAATTGTCCTGTGACTGGTGGGGAAGGGGAGAGTTCTGGAGCCTTGGTTTTAAAGGGTACCAGTGACACATATCCAATGCCATGCTTTGCAAGGAAGCCGGGCACACAGCCTGCCTTCCTCCATCTCCATTGCAAGCCTGGAAGCAAGCCTGTCTCTGCTTTTGTGAATGTGAACCTACATCAGGTTGAGCCAACTCAATCAGTGGGGAAATACAAATGCCCACTTATTTTTATTCAGCTGAACAGGGGCTTGCAGCGCAGAGCTTCCCAGGACAGCATGCCAGAGAAGCTCTAGAAAGTAGAGCGTCCTTAAAGAAGGCACATTCTGCATTTAGCCATGTCGCATTTTGGAGGGCAAGAGAAGACAACTAAAAAAAAAAAAAAAAAAAAAAGGGAGCTCCAGCTAAAGCAAGATTGTTATCATTTAATGCCAAAACACAAAAGTACAGCTGTTCATATAAAGCTAGGAAAACGTCTTATTGAGGATTATAAATAAATAAGAGTGAATCCATTGACTGTAGAGTCTGACTTAGCAGGCTTTTTTTTTTTTTTCATTCTTGGGGTTAGTCTAGTAATACATTCAACATTCTCCTATATTATACTATGCTACCTCTCACACCTACAGTGATATGAGAAGTAGCACAGTATAACACAGATGATTGCATACTCTAGCCAGAATCTCTGGATTTGAATTACAGTTTAACTATGTTCTAGCTTTCTTACTTTGGACAAGTTATTTGACTTCTTTGGAACTCAATTTTCACACCAATATCATGGAGATAATACCTCACAATGTTATAATATTTCAGTGAGTAAAGTATTGATAGAGAACTCAGAACAAGGCCTGACACACAGGAAGAGTTTCTTCTTCCTTTAGTCTGTAAGAAAAATGGCCAGAGCTAGGATTTGGCCAATTCAAAATTCTTCTTTAATTTCATTGAACTTATTCTTCCTTAAGTGTATGAAAATAAAGCGACTCTCTGACACTATAAGATCATAGAGCTGCTAAATTGGTGCCATTGGGGCTTAAAGAATCTTAATATGTATATAGTATGAAGTAGTTAAGGATACCTTGGTGGTAGTCGTACATTAATTCAATAAATATTTACTAATAATAAGTGCTCATTATGTGCCTGGCATTATGCTTGTGCTCAGGATATTTGCTTCTTCATGAACAAAAGGGACAGAGATCTTTTTTATACTTGGGTTGGACCTTGAAGATCTTGAAAGAGTTCTATGAAGAGAGTTGTAAAAAAACAGCCTTGAAAAAGGTTCAGAGATAAGATAAAGCTGGGGGACATGGGAGAACAAAAAGTATATTTTGGGCAGTTTCTGCTTATGAAAGCTTAGAGAACTTGATACCACAAGCATATATATATATATATATATGACATACATGAAGGACTTGGAGGGAAAAGGGAAACTGGGTAAATCTTGGACGTATGGACAACTTACTATCTATTTCAGGATTCAAGGAGTGAAATAAGGTCCAGATTTACAGTAGTGGGTGACAGAAATAGAGAAGAATACAGAGAAGCATATGAAGAGAGAAATAATAGTACTTGAGAAAAGAGAAAGGAGAATAAAATGTGATGCCATGTTCTCCAAACCAGTTGAGATAATTAAAGCATTAAGGTAGTTCAAGGTATAGAATCTCTAAGATTACTCAGTTTAAAGATAATCAATTTTATTGATTGATTGTCAATAAAATGTGTCTTAATAAAACAGCACATTGAAAATTTGTAGTGAAGTTGGAATAAAGTTTCTAATCCGATGTCTCTTTCTATTACTACACCAAGGGAACGGTCATAGTAGCACTTAAAAACATAAGCAGGCTCAAATTTGATTTCTCTACATAAGCTATGGAGCCTTATTTTGTCTGAGCCTTGAAGAAAGTACCTAATCTCACAAAACTAAGAAAAACAAGGCAAAGATACTTAACTCAGTAGAATTCAATGGTTGTTGGCTTCTTTCTCTTCTATACTCAAGTCCAGCCTTGTTTAAACTCTCAGGAAATTTCAAAATTTCCTTATGAAATTATATAAAATTGTTGATCAAGGCAAGACATTCAGCAGTTATCAGAAGAGAATTCTTGAAGCTCTATTGGATTCCTAAGAGGATTAGCTCAGCAGTAATGGAACAAAGTGTGTGTGATGGGTACAGGAGACATGATAATGGGAGCTATAATGTGATTCAGAGATAGTGACAGACAGTCGCAGCATTAATCAAGCAGCAATGAACAAATGAAGCCTGTCCGTGCTCATTCATATGAACACTCAGAGAATGACTACCAGCAACAGTGCTTCTAAACTCAGATGCCACCCAGAGAACCAGAATGCCTGAGCTGAAAGGGAACTCCAAGTCATCCTGCCAAACTCTATCATTTTACAGATGAGGAAACTGAGGCCAGAAGAGGGTAGTATAGGAAGGAGAGTGTATGGAAACATGAGGGAAGCAGGACTATGATGTGGTTAAGAGTACAGATGTTAGAATCAGGTAGACCTTAGTCAAATTACTTAACTCTCTTGGCCCCACTGTTGATGATCTTATTTTTACAAATAAAAAAAAAAAAAAAATCTGTTAGAGGATGCCGTGAGCATCAAATGAAATGCTTCATGAAAAGCACTGGACAGAGCTCGCTCTGAGGGTCATTTTGAATTCTTCTTTAGACTAACCCCTCCTCATCTGCACACAAGTTATCATATATGCTCTGATACATGAATGTTGTGGGGGATGTGAACAAAAAGCCATTATTCCGTCAGCTTTCTGCCCAGCCCTCTAAGACCACAAGACACAGGTCAACCATGACCCAAACATGGAGCTATTGCCAACACCCTTCTGCATTATAAATATAGGTGGTGGGGATTTGGTGAGACAGGAATTAAAAGAGTTAAGAGAAAAACAAAACTTGGCTGATGTTCTGGTCTCTGAGATCTCAGTGGCAGCTGGCCAACATACTTTGTTGTGGCCTAGGGGAACTTGAAAATGAAGAAATAAGAAGCACCTTAAAGGGACAACTTGTTTTGTTTTCTTCCTAGGGGAAGGGTTTTCTTTATAGTGTTTGAAATCATTTCTCACTCAACTGAATGATGGGATTTTCTGATATAAATAAATTGCCATCATGCAAAGATAAAAAATAAAATTGATTAGGTGAGTGATTCAGTTCAGTGTGCCAGACACTGAACTGAAATGCTTTATACGTGTTAGCTCATGTATTCCCTATAATAATTATATGAGATGTATTCCCTATAATAATTATATGAGATTAGCATAGTAATATTGATTGCAAAGCTGTGAAAATAGAAAACAGAGGCACAGAGAAGAGAAGTAAATTAGCTAAGGCTGCACAACTAGAAAGCAAAGGGGTCAGGATTTGACTCACGCAGCCTCCGCTTGCTTCTTTTATCAATGCTGCTTTATTGCTACCTAAGCCCAAGTGGATGAGGTGGGCAGGCAGGGCAGAGCCAATGAACAGGAATTCAGGAAGCAGCAACACAATGCAAACCAGGTAAGAGAACATGAGAAGAAACGAGGGAAGATAGAAGGAGCAGTGTGACAGTAGGAAATAGCACACAGCACAGAAAAGAAGGAAGAAGTGGAGAAACCAAACCTAGTGCAGCCTGAAAATTGTGTTGCTAAATGAATTTGCTGAAATCAGTAAAGGCTCTTTAAAATGCATAGTCAGCAAAACAAGCATACTCAAGAGCTCAGTCAGGCTGTTGAGCGGGGATAAAGAGGTCCCATATGAAGTCTTGGACTGCTCTTGACAATGGACAAGAGCCTCACCATCTCAGCTTCCTCGGACCAGCCTACGATGTTGGTTGGCAGTCATTGAACATGGTGGTTAAGAGATCACAAAATCAGGGACTCGGTGGTTCCTTCTGCTCTGCCACTTCCAAGCTATGCATATGACCTGGAGCCCTTTTCCTCATTTATCAAAGGGGATTAAGAATAACACTCATAGAGTTATGATGAAACATAGGTGATATGGCATGTATATAGTCCCCCACTCAGAGCCTGGAACACTGATAAATTATGCATAGTAATAATAATGACAATCATTACTACCAACTTCCGGTGACTGTGGCCCACCTTTCTATGAGTCAATTATACCCTCAGAGAATCTACAGTCTTGGACTTTTGCACACTTTGGGGGCATGTGCCTTATATATGGTGTTCATCTATACTGCTGTTTTACCTGCTCTGACTAAAGAAGCTGTGATGAGAACAAGAAACACAGCAAGCAGGTAAAAAGGCAAAACCTAAGGGCTATATTTGTATTTACTGCAGAGTAAATAGCATAAATGCTCTATTTCAGGTTTATAAATAAACTTAGAAATAATCTGCATATTTTTACACATTTCTAAATACACATTTTATTATGATTATTGAGAGCATTTGGTAGGAACATCAAAATCAAAAGGAGTGTTAAGCCTTAACTATGATGAAGCTATTAATATGGAATTGGAAACTATAATCGTTTCCAAACCAGTCAGAATAACTATTTGTCATATTAAACAAAAGTCAACTGATGATTGAATTGCCCCTGAAATGCTATAAAATAAAAATTCTATTATAACGGAAGCTAGAGTGTATGTCCAATAGATTGTTAAGCAAAAAGAGGAAATAGATTTCTCATTCTAGCATAGAAGACATTGCAAATGTCTCTGAAACATCCAAGGTAGTTTATTAAAGTATTATAAAATATAGTACCCATAGAAACCTTTAAAGTAAAATTTGAGAAACTGCAAACCAATTTGATTGAAAACAGTCAAGACAAAGACATCCCGGAGAATAGGATGTCTACTCATTTTTTCATTAGTCAGAAATTTTTACGTGAGGTATTATAGATGTTTCATAGTATTATAAGAATTGAACAAGAATGTGTGTGTCACATACACACTGATGATATCAGAATTTAAAAATCACATTTTCATAGGCTTTGGCATAGAGAAATGGAAAAGTCTTAGGGTTAGATTTATGGCCTAAGCGCTAGGCAAGTGGTAAATAAATACTTTCTGGAAAATGATGGGAAGAAATATCCTTTAGGCTCATAATCCAGCTGAACAGGTGCTTATAGTGTAGAATGGGTGTAGCAATGGGCTCTTTAAAAGGGCTTAAATAGAGAGAGAAGCGCTCTTTTTCTTTCAGAAAATCTAAAAGGTTCTTTCTTCCTTCTGGAATAGCTTAGCAACAAGGCAGTTGTTATGTTGAGATTTGGGTAACGTTCATTTAGGAGGTAGAGCAATAAGATCAGAAGCTTTCTAAGGAATCTGAGAGAGTCAAGGCATTGGTGGAACCCAAAATATGAGAGGCTATCTGCAGAAACTGCTCAGATTCCAGGTCAGAAACTAGGTAAGCTGGCAGCAATCAGGGAGCACAGATGCAGAGCTGTTCTAGGCAAGTAACCAAGAACAGTAACCAATAGATATTTTTGGAGCACCATCTATCAAGTTCTCGAAAGCTCACTGAAGCAAGGGTATATACAGGCATGGGCTGTGCGTAATATTAATGAAAACAGCAATGATAATAATAATGAAAAGGACAGCTATGATCAATTGAATGCAAAAGTCACAGGAAATAGGCTGAAAGCACAGTGTCATGTAATGCTTGCAACAACTTTGACTAATACCCATTTTATCAGGTCAGGTCTCATCATATCATTTGGTGCTTCCTTCATAGCACTTTTCTTACTTATAGTCATTTCGTTATCTGTATTAATTTAATTTCTTTGTCACTATACTGTAAGCTCCACAAGGCTTGTGTTTATGATGTTTGCTCACCATATACAACCTAGTACCTAGCACAATGTTTGGAGCCTCAATGAATACTTGCTGATAATCTTATGAATTTGTGGTAGATTAAAAATCTAAGAAACAAACAAACAAACAAACAAACAAACCTCCTGAAGCTCAGGCCTACCCAAAGGGCACACAGCCAGTAAGTTGCAGAGACAGGATTTGAACCTAGGTTCGTTTTGACTTACGAGCCTGTGCACTTACCTGCTATATCAAATAAGTAATTAGGAAAGAAAATTAGAGTCCTTAGTGTAAAGACAGGAACAAATCTCACCTACAGGAAGCCTCATATATTTTCTTCTGGGTTACAAATACATTTTAGAGTTTCATAGACAGTTTCAACACCAGCAGGTAGGAAAAGAGGAGCTACGGAGTTGTGGGAATGCACAGGTAAAACCAGTTAAAGGAAACAGTTGGGATCTCTGTTACTAAAACTCAAAGAGGGACACAAGAGAGTTTAATGAAAACATTTGGGATAAAAATTGAACACAGAGAGGTCAACCTCTGTTAACAGCAAGATCTCTTAAGTACTTCTATCTTTCTGATCCGAACAAGAGAGAAAGAGCCTCAGTGATAAAAGCCAGCCTAATAAATTAACCGATTCAGTATCAGAATGACTATCAAAGGATTAAAGTGCCCCAAAGCCATTTAAAAACAAGTATATGAAAAAAAAAACACATAATATACTTGGATTTCTAATATCTTCAGTTTTTCACCCGTCAATATGCCGCTGAAGAAATCTAATACCAGGACCATTTGGGTTAGAAAAAGAGTTTATTCAGTAGCCGAATTACACTTCCAGTTTGAGCCCTCAGACCTCAGCCATGACAGTGACAACTGGCTTTGGAAAGGGCACCACAATCCTTTCCAATCTCTCTTAGCTTTCTCGAAAATAAATATACGATTTAAATAAAATTAGAGTGTTTATTACTCAGACACAGGTTTGATTCAAGACAACCACCTCTCAAAAACAAAAAACAAAAACAAAAAACAAAACACCAGAGCTACTCAAGTCCATCCAACATCTAAAGTGGTTGTTTGCAGATACAATGGAAGCAGGACCTTCTCCTTAAATCCCTCCATTGGCTTCCCATTCCCTCTGAAAAAATTCCTAATCATCTCTGTTGCTCATAAAACCCTACCTGACCTGAATCTTGCTTTTTTTCTCTCTTGTTTCCTTCTGCCTCCTTCATTGGTCTGCAGCCACACTGACTTTCCTTTTGTTCTCTGGGCTTACCAAGTTCCAGACCTCTGTATTTCTCATTCTTGAAATTCTGCTCCCAAAGCTTTACATGTCACAGCCTAAATGCCTTCTCTGACCACCTAAAATAGCTTTCACCACCACTCCACATTCTCTTCCACATGATTTTTACTTACTTTTATTGATTTTACCACCATCTGAAGCTCTTTTTTATTCACTTGGTTTGTTAGCTTTGTCTCCTCGTAATGGAATGCAAGCTCCATGAAAGCAAGAACTATGTGTTTTGCTCACTTGTATCCCATACCTAGAATCGTAGCTAGTTTATAGCATTCCATTTTTCATTAAAAACCTTCCTTTGTATCTTAGTTAAAATTTATCGAGAGCAACAACTCTGTTCTTCAATGTGCCAACTTGAAGTGGGTTGCCACGAAGACAGAAGATGGCAGAAAATTCAAGAGAAAGAATCAAGATTAAATAACTTGATCTGGCAATTCGATTAGGTGGATTATACTATGCTGAAATTATATAAAGAACTATATATTTGGATTTGTAACTAGGCAAAAATGTATTTCAGCTGAACACATTTTAAAATATATTTTAAAATTGTCCCGCTACATATTCATTATCACAACAATATTTTTACCCAGTTTAACAAAATTATATATAGCATCCTGCATTCAAATAAATAATTCATCAAATTAGGAAAGGTGTTTCTCTCTTGGTATCCAGAAATAAGGAAAATCATTTGTATGCATGAAATATAGGAGGTATAGAGAGAGGGGTTAATCATGGTGGGGATACAGCCTGAAATCCTAGTACTAGATTACAGAATCTTAAAACTAGTTAGTACCTACAAAATTATCTAATCTAACCCCTCATTGAAAACAGTTTCCTAGATACTAAATATAATAATAGCTCTAATACCACATTATATTTATATAAGTATTTATAGCTTTCAAAATACCATCACATATATTTTGTGCTTTGATATTTATAATACAGTGAGAAAAGCAGGAGAGCTCACATTATTTACCATTCTACAGATGGGAAAATAAAGAGATTGTGACTTGCTCAAGAAATACAGCCAGGATCTTCAAAAAGAACATAAAAAAATCAATTACTACCCACCTGGTAAATTATTTCCTCATTCTCATAACTAATGAAGAATGGTGCCAGGAGATGTTAGAATCTTTTAATTAAAATCAGTTTCCCTTTCAACTACTTTGCTTTCTCTTCCCAATGTTAAATGGCTTGTCTGAAGTCATTCATTTGGCTGGGGCAGTCAGGACTAGAACCCAATACAGAACTCTTACTGCCTCGCCAGCTATCTTATTACATTAGCATCAAGAATTCCTACCATACCATATGACTCATCAGTACACAAATCAAGCTCCAGCTAACAGTCTAAATTTTTAACAGAGGAATACCAAAGTAAATGAAAATGTAATGGAATATTATACAACCAGTAAAAGTAATGCTTTGGAGACTGTTTCATGGCAATAACAATGATAACTAACATTTATTGATAGAGCATTTACTCTACCAAATACTATTCTTTATTTATTTTATAAATCATATATATCGTAGATTATAATAAAAAACTACATATATTAAACTAATTTAATCTTTACAATAATTTCAGATAGAGATTATCTCATACAGAAGAAACTGAGGCACAAAAGGGTTAAATAACTTGCATAAACTCACATATTTGGCAAAAGTAGAGAGATTTGTCTCCAGATCCCATGCTTTTAATACACAGGCTGCCTAAAACAATGGTTACAATCTAATGTAGAATAAAAAAGTTGTATGTGTGTATATATATACACATATATGTATACATATGAGCATGTTTTGTAATGATAAATTGGGCTCTTTAATACAAATATATATTTTGACTATAAAGTTATTAAAAGCTAGCATTTATTGAGTGATTACTTAACATGCCATGTAAATGCTAAATGCAGTTTATACAGTATCTTATTTCATTTCTTCACAATCTTATGTGGTAGGTGTTATTTCACCCACTTTACTGATGATATTGCAGAAACTTAAAGGGCTTCAGATGGTCTCTCCCCAGTGCCCATGTTCTACACAAATTGTAGCAGTGGTTAGTTATTTCATAATAATGTGATTTCGACTTCTTCTTTGTATCTCTCTATTTTTCAAGTGTTCTACAATGAAATCTGGTCTCTCTTAAAATGAGAAAAAAAATAATTAAAGAAGTCAGGATGAATGTGTAAGATACTAGATTAACTGCATGCTCCTGGAACCAGAGTGCGGCTCTCGGCCAGAGTGAGCCCACACAGCAGATGGGTGCTTTGAGGAGGGCGGGCAAAACATAATCCTGGGTACTGCCTGACATCCAGGAACTATGCTGGAGCCTTTGATGTGCCCAGTAGAGTAACATTTAATAAACCTTACTATGGACCAAATACTGTTCTAAATGTTTTGCACATATTAACTCATTTAATTCTCATGATAATCATGTACTGGGTGACTTGAATATCGCCCCAAAAGTCTGTAATGCCTCAAAAGAATTTATTCATTCACTGGAGATTTATTGAGCACTTTCACATGCCACACACTAGGAATAAAAAATGAGTAAGACATGGCCAGCCCTTAATCTAGCAGAGTCCTTGGTTCTTGGGGGAGGAACAAAGTAAGTATAAGGACAAGAAATAGCAGCCAAAATCTACTGAGAGCTTAACACTTTGCCTCACGACTGCAGCTTCAGCCCCTACCTAAGTTGCCAGCCTGCTTTACAGACCACGGATTTGCAATGCCAGTTTCCACAATCAAGTGATCCAATTCCTTAAAATTCTCTCTCTCTCTCTCTCTCTCTCTCTCTGTCTCTCTCTCTCACCCCACCCCCTCCCTATTGGTTCTGTATCCCTGGAGAACTCCGAATGCTACAAGTGCACTTTCTGATTAATCCTTACAACTTTACACAATTAAATTACCCATGAAAAAGAGACTATTGTTATCACTCCCATTTTCCAGAGGAGGAAAGGTTTACTAGCTTCTCCAGGTCACACAGACAGGATATAACCTAGGTTAGTCTGACTTCACAGCCAGTGTTCTTAAACCTTCTGCTTCATGCCCTTGGAAGGTGAGAACTGAAAGTTAAATGAACACAGGGAAGGGAGCGCCTCACTTTGAAGGAATATGGGAAGGCTTTGTTGAAGAGAACACTATTGTTTGAACTTGAATGATCAGAACAGACTGTTATCATACAGAGAAGGGGAGGAATATCACATGTAAGGAAAAGAGAAGGGCAGGGAGCTCCTGTCTTGCAAGGGCAGTGCGCTGTGAGGGTACAAGGCAGTCTGTGTGTGAAAGTGTTGCACAGCGCATTGAGGTATTTGGACTTCATCTTAAAAGGATGGGGAACAACCAAAGGCAGATGACAAAAGTGATCCTGTTGATGGTTGTGAGGAAGATGGACTGAAAGGTGAAAGCAGTAAGGTCTGATGGGGTATGGAAGCAGGAGATGAAATGGAGAGAACAGAGTCAAGAGCTACTTAGGAAGGATAATTGATGGCTCTTGGGGGCCTATTGATGTGAGGCAGCAAGGAATGAGGAATCAGGAATGAATGCCAATACTGACTCTGGCTTGGCTACCTGGTAGACACAGTTCTTTGAATTGTGGGCACAAGGAGGCTAAGAGAAACTTGATGGTTAAAGTCAACAGCACAGGAGTCGGTTCTACCTGCTATAGGCTTACAGACTATTTCCTGCTATAACTAGTACTGTGAGTAATTTTTCACGTGTCATTTTTCAGTGATTTATTAAGGGCATTTGTAAAGGCTGGAGGCAGAGCTAGATCACCTATATTCCAGTTTTATTCACTGTATTTCAACTTTGGGAAATTGCTCATGGGAGGAAAAGCAAACTGATATAATCTCATGTGCCAATTCCAATCAACTGGCACAGGTAGCCTGGAATGCGATGGTGAAATAGATGCTGGGGCCAGAGAGAAAGACAGCTATGATTGATTAGCGATGCCTTCAAAGGTCAAGAAAGGGAGAGTGTAGCACCTGGATACAGAGTATGATAGAACATGCTAGTAATTGACAGGGTGGTGAAGAGAAGAGGGACATCTGTAAGGCCTATCTGCAGAAGAGATACAGCAATAATGTACCTGGAAAGCAAAATAACAAATAGTAACGCCTAGCCACTGAATGCTAAGAAACTACATGTAACAACCAAGCCGAGAGAGAGCCATCTGAGAAAATAACTGTCATTTGTGCCACACTTTTTCAGATGCTTTCATATTTATTATCTCATCTGATCTTCATAATGACTCTATGAGGAAGGGAGCCAGCATTGTCCCTACCTTACCAAAGAAGAAGCTGAGGTCAAAGCAGTTTCAGAACTCACTCAAGGTCACACAGGTAGTCAGGAGGTACAACCTCTTCAAGTCCTGGTCCTCCCTTCCACCGGGTACTGACAGCAGACACAGGAGCCACGGAAGCACAGGAGAGCGCTATAAATGGCCACATTGTATGTGTGCTCAGTAGAGTGAAGACCCTGGGGACACACTCGTTTGTGTGTCTTTGGGCAGTCACCCAACCAGCCTCAGCACCATTGAATGTGAAAGATACCATTCTAAGTCTTTGTCTATTCACATTTTGGGAATCATTACTGAAATAAACTTTGACTTGTCCTCTTACAGAGAGAACAAAAACCCTTGGGTAAGTTATTTCATTTGGCTTTGGTTTCCTAAACTGCAAAATGAGGTTGAATTCGATTGGTTAATCTTCAGTTGTTTCCTACACCATCGTGTTTTCATATGATAATGGCCAAGGCTTTCATGGAATGTCAGCGAACACCTAGCTGTCCTTCTGAAGGAAAAAAGGCTTTTGTTCATAGTAGGAGCCATGCTTGCTGATAAAATGTTTTGTAGAATGGAAGCTGTGAAAGTTTAGAGTCCACTGGCCTAGTGATATTACATGTCCTTTCTCATCATAATATTCTAGGAAATCAACAAGTGCCACTGGAAAGAGTCCACTGGGACTAAAGACTTCTGTGTTAGATAGTCTTCTTCAGGCTGATGGCTGCTCTGAGGATCATGGCCTGATAATAAAATTAACCTGCTTAGTTCTGAAGAAGGCTTTTGAAATTCCATGTCAAATTTAGATGAACCACTTATTTGCTTGTTGGCCAAAATCCCAGGCCAAATGATTTCAAATATGAGCAGGACTTTCCAGTTACATCATTATGCAAATAAAGAGCACTTGACTAGGAGTCAAGTTTGTCTAATAAATGCTGCTTCTGTCACTTGGTAAGGTGGTCACCTTGAACATGTCACTTCTTTGGGCCCTAATTGCCTCCTATTTGAAATAAGGATAGTAATACCTATTCCTTTTACCACACTGAGACGATGTGAGATTAAAATATGTACACAAGTATGCGATAATATATAATCGACTTGAAGCTTCTAGGACAGAGAACATAGCTGCTCTTTTCTTGCTGTTATATTCATAGTACATAGAATAGCACCTGAGACTAAGGAAAAAGCTCCAGATATATCTTCCTCTTTTTTTATTAAAAAATACTGAGGTGACATTGATTAACAAAATCAAATGAATTTCAAGTGTATCATTTACAGAAAATTGTGTATATATATATATATATATATATATATATATATATATACACACATTACATCACCAAATATTTGACCCCTTTCACCCCTATCTACCTCCCCCACCTCCTTTCACTCTGGTAACCACTAATTCACTGTCTGTGTCTATGAGTCTGTTTGTCATGTTTGCTTGTTGCTTTCAGTTTTATATCTCACAAAAAGTGATATCGTATGATTTTCAACTTTTTCTGACTGACTTATTTAACTTAACATGATCATCTCAAGATCTATCCATGTTGTTGCAAATTACATTATTTCATCATTTTTTGGGGGGGGGTGAGTAATATTCCATTGAATATATGTACCACATCTTCTTTATCCAATTATGTGTTGTAGGACACTTTGGTTGTTTCCATGTCCTGGACACCATGAATGCTGCTGCTATGAACATCAGGGTACATATACCTTTGCAGATAACTGTTTTCATTTTGGAGGGCGTAAATACCCAGAAGAGGGATTACTGGGTCATATGGTAATTCAATTCTTAGCTTTTTGAGGAACTTCCATACTGTTTTCCATAGTGACTGTACCAATTTGCATTCTAAACACCATCAGTGTATGAGGGTTCCTTTTTCTTTGTATTTTCTCTAACACTTGTTATTACTTGTCCTGTTGATAATAGCCATTCTTACAGGTGTGAGATGGTATCTCATTGTGGTTTTGATTTGCATTTCCCTAATAGCTAGTGAAATTGAGCATCTTCTGCAGATGTACCTCTTGAATGAATGAAGCAGTTTGGAAACATTGAAGTGTTTGCAAATGTCACAAAATATTTTCCTTATTATACTGTATGTTAAAGATATGTAACATGAATCACTCTGCATGACCTTTTTAAGACAATTGAAAATATTGATCTTAATTCCTAGTAGAAGTTAATATGAATCAAAAATAAATATAAAGGTCTTTGGTAAATAATCAAAACATTTGTGAGATTTATAGTTCTCATCCTGAAGTTACTCTTATCGTGGGATATACCTGTAGGGTGCAAATATTCAAGTCTAGAATTATAGCTGAACTCTCAGCTCTAACTCTGGGCTTGAAACCAGAAGCTAAGGCAATAGCATGGTATTTATTCATTTACTTAAATAAGTGGGAAGAATGAGTCCAAAAGACACCATCAGAAGACAGAACCAGTATTAGGACCAGTATCAGAATACCAGGCTTCTGAATGTGCTTGACACATGGATAACACAGGCTCACGCTGAGTGACTTCTATAAAAGAAAACCGGCTTCCTACCACTGAAAGGGATTCATAGGTGCCTATTTGAATATTATCTCTCCGAATCCCTGTCCTTTGCTGCAGATGCACTGGCCTCTTTGTTATTCTGCCCACATTCTGAGCCTTTGTACTTGCTCCCTCCCCTGCCTCTTTAGACTCCTGCTCCAAAAAATCACACGGTTGTTCACTCTCTCCCTTCCATCAAGTCTTTGATCAAATGTCTTCTCAGCAAGGCCTTCTATCATCACCCTATTTACAAATGCATCCCCATCTATCTCAATCCTTCCACTATTTCTTCCACTGGACTCTTCTCCAAAGTCCTTATCTCCATCTAATGTACTCTGCATTTTATTTTATCATCTCTCTCCTACACCAAATAGGAACTCCATATAGGCAAGAATATTTATCTGTTTTGTTCACTATTGAATCTCTAACACCTAGAAGAATGCCTAACACCTAGTAGGTATTCAGTATATATTTTTTGATGAATATATAAATAGTTCTGTGCTAGGAGCTTTAGAGAAGGGTTGCATAAATGCACATTTGTCTTCCAATACAGCAAAGATGCAAAACTAACTTGAGGCATACATGCAAAAGATCAGCAGAAGAAGATTAAACCAATACTAGACAGATGGTAATATATTTATTTTTGTGTTAGGGACAAGTATATTTTGAGGTGGGAGGAAGAGGAGTCAGTCATTCAGATTCAAACCTTGGAGGGAATAGACATGAGGAATCCAAATTATTCAGCGAATACCAGAGACTCTTAGAGCTGGAAGTTCTAGAAATATGACTGATTAATTCTCTGATTTTGTTTGCAAGGAAATAGAATCCCAGGAAGGTAAAGTAACCTTCTCAAGGCATGAAGGCAAGCAGTCATAACACTTAGACTCAAACCTAAATCTGACTTTTGAGTTCATGATCTGTCAAAAAATCCAAACTAAACAAATTCAGCAAACATATTGGGTTTCTGAGATTAACAAATTCTCGCATTAGGAATAATTTGGTGTCTAAAAAATCTCATCACATTGCCACTGTATGCACAAATACACATACAACATTACATTCATTTACATCCATTCATTTATTTAAAAATACTTTCCCAAACTCCAAGTCAAACTTCCCATCTCTGTAAGCCCCTATTTTTAAGTTTGGTCATGAACCAGAGAAAAGGAAAGGCGGACTAGGAAAGGGAAGGCGGGGAGGATTAATAAGAAAGTTAGGGAAAGAAAAGGCAGAAATCCAAGGGAAGCAGAAGAGAGAAAGAAAAAAAAAGTGCAGGATATTGACAACACTGCCTCTGGTATTTCTGGGAATTTCTTTGAATAGCTGTGCTATAACTTGTCTCTTTCCATTAGGGAATCATTTCCTTGGAGTTAATCACCAAAATGATTCAAGCTCAAGTGCATATTTTAAATGGACTCTTTCATTTCTTTCGCTTCTCAAAATACGTTATCTGTATCTCACAATTGAGCACCACATACTACATCATCTTTTTCTTAACTGTTTTACATTTACAGTTTTTTTTTCTCCAGTGAGAATATAAATCTGAGCATGTATTTTTTTTATATTCATCATAATGCTCCAAATAATACCTTACAATATATAGTTTAAAGTCATCAAAATCATTTATATCTGGTTTTATTCACTTATCCAATAAATAAGCATGCTATGTATCCACTGTGTGTCAAGAGCTGAGGATACAGAAGTGACTCTGGTAGACCAGATTCCCGCCCTCATGGAGTTTACCTCTGAGTGGGAGATTCAGCGCACATACCATTAAAGGACCATGAGTCATAAATACATCTCTGAAAAGAGAGAGGTGACTGAGATGGACTCAGTGGCCCAGGGAGTTTTGGATAACAAGGATGATAGGGAAGGCAGTTTTGCTGGAACCACAAGAGGACTAGTTACTCTTTGAATTGTCGAAACAGTATTCTAGGCAGAGCAAAAGCTTCAAGGCAGGAAAGTATTTGTTCTAAACACTCTGAGACCAGCAGTAGGGCTGTCAGTGGAAGTGAGGCATTAGATGAGTTTGAAGAGAGGCACAGCAGGCCTCTTGTATGCTTCGGGTTTTAAGAGAAATGAGAAGATATAGAAGTCATTTTAAATAAGAAAGTAACATGAAACAAGGTATTTAAGTAAAGATACTAAATATATTTCTAACATTCTGAAGATGCAGTTAAATGACCTATATATTCCAAGAATGGAGACTCACCCCTCTCTAAGTCTCAAGTTTCTTCTCCACTAGCTCTCCCACTGGTAAGCAAGCCACCCCGTGCCCATAGAAACATTTGATAGCCAGCATACAAACCCATTAGAGCCAATACCTCTAGCTATACCCCACCTTCTTCTCAAAGGGATCCTGACCTTAACATGCTTCCCAATTCCCATCTATCTATGACCTCTTCCTTACTTGGTTAATTTCTCCTCAAAGACTTTTTTAGGTACATGAGCCCAAAGCCATTATAATCCCTCAACCTTTTTCACCTTTGCAGTCATCTCAGTTAAATTCTTTCTACTTTTCTTAATTTCATTTGTGAGTTTACGTGATGAAAGTAATCACAATTTAACAGCAGTAGATATGATAAAATCAAATCGAGAAAAGGCAAACAAGTATGGAAGTAAAATTGAACATAATTGAAAAATCCAGTACCATGAGTCTCTGAAACTTCTGAAGATATATCTAAAAATCCCCTTAAAATTTTCTCTCCATCTCCTCAATGTCCTCTAATAAAACCTTTGACTCATATAGCAATATTAGAAATTGAAAACACGTTTAATGCCATTGTTCTCTTCTGGCTAATTACTATAGTAATCGTTCTGTTCATTAGACGTTGCACAGCAAATATTTAGCATTTCAAGTAGGTAATTGTTTTAATAGCTTTTGATAGACTAGTGATTTTCACTATTATCTATATCATTATTCCTATGGGGAAACTTGTTTCAAGAGAGCAATTCACAAACTTTCAGAAACATAATTGTGAGTTGGTGACTTCCTGCAACTTGTTTATTTGAACCACGGATAGTATATGAGCCAAATTCAACAGAAAGAATTATATAGGGTCTTCTAGCATGGTTTATTTTTTTTTAAAGACTACATGTTCTTTTTGGAGATTTAGAGTTGACCCCTGGGGTTGGATAGGAATTTATACATATTAGGAGGCTTTTTCTGACACAGAAGCTTGAAGGAGAGAAATTATACAAGTGATGAGATATATAATTATAATCATGTATGTATGCTTAAGATTTTTGAAAATAACTTCACTATTTCTGGAAAGGGAATCAGTAAGAGAGTTAGAAGCATTGCTTTGAAAACTTCTTAACTAATAGAAAATGAACAGTTCCAGCTTCAAAATATTTTGTTCCTTTTTGATTACATCAAAGAATTTTCCAAATAAATAAAACTCCATTTCTAGATATGGAGACAAAAAAAAAAAAAAAAAAAAAAGCCTTTACTGTTAGAAGGTCGATTGCAACAAAAGAATCAGTCAATCTAGAATTGTTCAAAATTTTCTAAATAATAATTTTGGAGATAAAAGGCATTAACTAGAAGTTTAAAAAGACATGGCTCTGTGAGTACTCATATTTAAAAGAGAGACAGAATATGACACCAAAGAAATTAAATCTTACTTTTCCATTGGGTTAACATGACCACCTTGATGCAAAGTAAAAAGAAAAGTTTTCTATTTAAAATGATATGAGGGGTCAAAAATATGAGCATTGTTGTTTAATTAACTTGGATTCAAATTCCATGCTGCTATAATTCTGCCTCAATCTATTATTTTTTATTTTTGCAATTTAGAAAAAAATTATTGCAAAAGTACTGTATACAGAATACACTTATTTGCAGGTTATTATGAATAGTAAATATAATAAAATTTATAAAATCATTCTGCACATTATAATTAAATCCAGTAAATCTTTAGAACATGCTTGTTAATTTAAAAAAATTTTTATATGACATAAAACCACTGGTACCTCAAAACTTATCTTCCCAGTATAATACCTAAGAGACTGAACATAGAACTAATATCCAAGCACTTTCAGTGCAGTTCTGCAGAGACAAGGGAAAACTTCCCAGGTTGCCTTACAAATACACAGATGTCCTAAGAAATCCTGACTTAGTTTCGCTTATTTTAGAAGGGCAGCTAAAATGCCATTTTCAAATTTTAGTAATAATGTATGAAAAACAATAGAGTCCTTGAACAGTTGCATTAATCATATAGACTGCATTGCAAGTTTAGCCAATACATATACCATTTAGCAAGTAATTCCCCTTGCTCATCCTCTCCCTTTACATTTATAGTACACAAGGTTCCACATCATGTGGCATTCTTTAGGAAAGACATGACTCAATACCAACCACTGTTAAAAAATAAATAATGCAGGAATCAACAAATCAAGTCCCTTAAAAAAGATATTTTTAAATAAAAAAAATATTTGAATTGAACCATGGAGCCACAAACTACTGGTAACTTGCTTGAGGTCTCTGCAGAATTATTTCACTGCCTTCTGTGATATTAGAACCACTGGAGAGGTAGTAATATTTCTCATCTATAACAAGAGTTTCCAATAGGCATCGAATGAAGCCTATATCCTGTTCCATCAAAATGAGGACACAAGACTAGACTATGCGCCATTCCAATGAATATTTGTTTACTCCTGTTTTACACAAAGTAAAGAAGTAGCTTTGAAAAGTTGCCACTGCCATGCTTTTCCTGAGCAGCAGATACACTTTATTAGATATAGAAATAAATACACACAAATCAAATGTAGGTTCTCTCCCTTTCTAGAGCAGTGTATTCGTGTGGATGATTGCATATGCGTGTAATTCTGTGTGTATCGTGTGTGTGACACATGTACTGATTAAGAAGAGATATCATTTTAACTATGTTTGGTGACACATTCTCAGAGCCTGCTAGGGATGAGGAAAGTGGAAATAATAACTTCTATACCACACCTTTAGAGTAAGAGTTATTCAGAGGGGAAATTCTAGGATGCAATATTAGAAACATGTATGTATATATTGCCCAAAAGACTGGCAACTAAGTTGCAAAGCCATTGATAGGCAAGTTGATTTCTAGTTAAGGTTTCCACCTGCCTGTCTAAGGTCATTGAACCATTAAGATAACAAGTCTTGAAAAGCATTTAAGTAGGAACTATGGGTAGACAAAAAATTATGTTTCATTAAAATTTTAAAGCCAATAATAACACCCGTCCAATTTCTTTTGCAAAAATCTGATGGAAGGTAACTGCATCTATGGTGTCACCTCTTATTTATAACAGTGCTATCATAACATCTTTCATTAGATAAATTTGGCAAACCCAGAGCAATAGTGTTAATTCAGCTCCAACACTAGTCTTTGTTATAGTTCTCATTTCAGTTTAGGCAGCTCAAATAAGCTTATCGCAGAGCTTTGAACTGACGTTCTGGGATGCCACAATAGACAATATTACCAGGAGAATCTTTAATGAGCATCAGCAAATGTTACTTCCTTCAAAGAAGACACTTTAACTCCATAGCTTTCAAGGCAAGAAGTAAAATGAAAGATATTCCATTTCCCTGTTTAACATTAAAATCAAATCAGAATGTGTACAGATTTATTTTTAAGAAATCCTATATAAATTTCACTGGAGAAATATAGTACCTCTATAGACAAGTTTTTTTTTTTTTTCTGAAAAGGGTAATCCACATGAGCTTTTAATTAAAAAGTACATCAGTAATGCTTTTTCTGTTTGTCTTGCCTTGTTATTTAAAGATTAAATCCATTTTAATTAATGAAAATGATTTAATCTTAGAGTGTTCATAATCTCAGTTTATTTAGGCCTGTATTTAAAGAGCTGCTTGAGAGCCCTTTGCAAACAAGACCAAGCTCCATAACAAAATGATACCCAGTTTCTCTTTTAAGGCTATTTTCTAAAATCTGTGAGCCCTAACTATAGAATTCTTCACTCCCCCAGATCACATTAATAATGTTTGACATGACAGCAGAGAGAGCAAAAAGAATTCATTTCTGCCAAATAAGTATAGGCTACATTGTTATTTTTTTTTTCTAAAACCATCTTCCTTTTATTCCATTTTGGTAAATTTCTAAGGTATGTTTAAAATCTGTGGGACAGACCTTGGCTTAAGAGGTGGCCTCTCTGCCATTTTCATGGCTGATTTGAGACCCATTATGCACTTGATTCTGCATTGTGAAATCCAGGCTGGGGACAAATTTCTGCCTGTCATCTTAGGAAAGGCCAGGAGTTTTGCACCATCCTGTAGTGTGAAAACAGAAAATCAAAGCCAGGGTCGAGCTGCCTGTTCCTTTCTTAATCAGATTGCTGCTTTTTTTGAGGTAGTCTCAGCTGTCACTATCTCAGGATTGGAAGGGTAATTTAGTAGAATAACAGATAGTTTAAACATCTCCCCAGGAAAAGTTTCTTGTTACACTTAATATTGAATGCAAAAGGTAATCAGTAAGTAATCATTTGATGCTTGGCTAAGAAGCATGGGGAAAGCACTTAGGAAGCATAAAATTCTTCTTCTTCTTCTTTTTTTTTTTTTTAAACCTGATAAGATCCTGAGTCAGGAGCTAAGAGGCCTAAATATTTTCCTTATATTGTTCATTCTATTGCAATGACATCCCCATAAAACTATAGTTTATGGACAAATTTGCTTCACCTCTCACCCCAACAATAATGTAAATTGTAGAGTTAAAAATACAAGAATTTTTTAACAATTTTAAACAGTTCACTGAAAATGACAGCATGGATAACTCTATCAATGACCTTTCCTGTCTAATGTCAATTTCAGAAAACAAGTTTCCATTGTAAATGTTTAATCAGTGTAGTCCCAGGAACCCAGAGCAAACTACCTTATCTTCTCTCCCAACTTATTTGCTCTGCACGCTTTTTAGTGGCTCTATCTCATCTCTGTGCAAGCACTTTAGGTTTTTCTCTCTGAATAGAGCTGGGAGCTTGTAGGTTCTGTACTAAACAGAAGCCCTGTGGTTCGATTCCATGAGTGTGAGCCTTGGTCTACTGCAAGCAAACTGCAGCATTTCTGCTTGCAAATCCTGGCAACCAGGTTCTAGACCAGCCACAAACACAGGCTGCACATATTCTTCAACACTGTTCTGCCCAAACCTTGCCCAAAGCCAGTCAACCACAGCAGAAAGCATCCTACCTTCCATCATGGTGGCAGAATTGCATTCCTCAATTTCCAAGAAGTCTGAGAAAATACAGGAGGATATGATTCCAGGTCCCAGCTAAATCCTCCTAACACTGGTGCCGCTGCCGAGAAATCTGCTGTCTGTTGTTGCTGAAGCCAAAGGAGACAAATGTTAACCCCAAAGATAGGCCATGGATGCTGCTGGTGCTGCTTAACCTACAGGCTCCCAGGAAGATGCTGCGAGAGAAAAGGAGAGGAACAGCAAGCCGGCGAGCTGCACCGCCTGTGCTGCCTCGGCCAATCCCTTCAGCTCTGGACCTCGTCACATGGTAGCCAGCCCGCATCTCCTGATACAATACCCCCGGAGAGCACACAGAACCTATTTCCCATCCCCATTCCCCGCCACCCCCATCTCCTGCCGCTTGTCGCCAAATGCACAGCCCCTTCCCCACCTGGTGACGCACTTCCCCCGCCCCTCCTCTTCGTCTTCTTAAACCTATTGCAACGGCTGGGTACCCGAGATTAATGATCAGACGGTGCCACCTTAACAGGGGACTCTGGCATGAAAGGAGCACCTAAGTGGCTCACTGCGGAGGGGATTTTTTTGTTTGTTTTTTAACTTCTTAATTCCGTGCAGCCTTTAGTCTTAGCCGCACACTTTTAAGCTCCAATTCCTATCTCCTTTTGCCCTGAAGGAATTTCAAATGTCATTGGCCACCGCACACATCTGTGAGTCTCTCTCTCTCTCTCTCTCTCTCTCTCTCTCTCTCTCTCTCTCTCTCTCTCTCTCTCCCCCTCCCTCCCTCTCTCATTCAACAGAGAAAAATCAATCCGGCTGACGTCACATCATAAACAATGATCCCCCAAAGGATGATGCAGAAGAAATTTCACCCCAGCTGCCTTCACGAGAGCCAGGGAATTAATCGCGCATGACATGCCAAGGGCTGGGAACTGTCATTAAAACAAAGAAACAAAAGAACCCACCCGAATGAGACTCTCGAATCAAACTGGCAATGCTTGAGATAGTTTCTGGGGCGAGGGACAGCAGAGAGGGGTGCACTCAGGCAGGGCAGGCCTTAGCCCGACAGAAGACAGCTGTGCACGCAGCTTCCTCTCACTGCAACCTGGGCGGCCGGCGGGCAGCAGACCGGACCCAGCAGGGCACCGCTTTGCTCCGCGTTCGAGTCCCGCAGCCAGTGCGTCGCCCGGCCCCTTGCTCAAGTAAGTCGCCTGGCTGCCCCAGATGAAGTGTGGCTGCTGCCACCAAGTGCAGTCCCTGTAGGAAAGGAACTTTCTTCTAAATGACACGTTTTTCAAGACGCACCATTGGCATCTGTAAGCGCCTTCAAATCCATTCGTTCACCCTAGTGAAAATCCCGAGGGAGACAATTGTGCCAGATTCTGGCCAGAGAGTGGGTGGAGCCTAGGGTTTCTCAGCTTCCAGGGATGAGACTCGGAAGTGTTGTGCTGCTGCCTAAGTGGGCATGGTTATGGCACCGGGGCTGCTTGGGTTGAGAGTCACCTGACTGGTACTCAGTGACCCCGGGAGCCTTTCAGAGATCCCCAGGCCTCAGGATCCAGCTATCCTCCGTTCCCTTCAAGCAGACTCTGGCGGCAAGGGCAGGTGGCTGATGGGAGGGAAAGGAGGAGAAGGAAGCAAGATGAGAAGGCAAGGAAAGATCTCTTTACAGCTCTAGGGGACAGCAGAAGGGGGAATTTCTCCCTCTACAGTCTAGTAACATGACTAGGAGAAAAGACATTACATCACAGTCACTGTGAGCATCAAATGAAATAACTTTAAGAAGATGTACTAAATGATCGGGATTGAGCCTCTAATACTACTATTAATCGTTCATATTATAAATATACCCATGAACTTTTAATATTGCTCAGCCCTTGACATAGTTTGGTTCTTTCCACGAGAACAAATGTGGGTTATTTGTGGACAGAACCACTAAAGACAATACAACTAAGATGACTGAAGTAGCATATTAACAGTTAAAAAACAAAAACAGTTTCTTAGCAACCTAGAAGTTTTAAAAAACTCATTGTTCTCCCTAAGGACACATATATCAATGGCCTCTAAACTTCAAAATGAAATCCTCCAGAGAGATACAAATACTTGTGCCTTTTTCCTTAAATCTATGAGGAAGTTGAACTTCAAAAGGAAAGAATTCCAAAGTAAAATCTGTCTTGAGTACAACTTACACTGCTCTGAAAGCAGAAAAGTTATTGTAAAAAAAGATTGGTGTGTACGTGTGTATTTAGCCAAAATTTTTGAAATGGTTAAGAACATGGATAGGTAATGGTGCCAAACAGACTGGGATTGAGTTCTGTCTGCCACTTAATGAAATATGTGACCCTGTACAAGTTATGTAACTCTCTGTGCCTCACAGTTAGTTTCCTTATCTATGAAATAAAAATAAAAATGTCAACCTCATAGGGCTATAAGTAGTATTAATAACAAACCATTATTAATGGCTTACAATGTGCTAAGCAGAGTCTTAAACATTTTGCCAGCAAATTACTTAGCATTGTGTCTGGAGCAAAACAAACTCTTCATGTTTGCTTTCTAATATTAGTATCATTACCATCAGAAGACTGCTAGAGGCATCAAAGAAGTCTGTAGCCAAGTGACATGCACAGAGAACAATTTAGTGAACGGCCAGGTGACACATTCAGAGATGTAACATATTAGAGGGTTCTGAGATGTTACTAAGTAGAAGAATAATTAGAACCAAATAAGGTTAGGGAAGGTCCTCTTGCAGAGATGGAATTTTTGAGTTTAGAGAAAATTGGAATGGGCTTCAAGTGGCAGTTCTAAATAAGATACAAAGTTCTAAATAAGAAAAATGGCTTCTATATAATTTAGAGGTAAGTGCAAGCACTGAGATGCCGGGACAGGAGGCATCGTCAGAGAGCCAGAGAAACCCTGGCTGCCTGCCTTCCCTCACCCCATGAAGTTTTACAGTATATTAGAGCAAACCTTTCAGATAAATTTAATAGGTCACACGTCAGTTTTGTTTCAGACTTGCAGCAAGGCAACTAGCTAGAGACAGAAAGACAGTTCAAAGATTCTTTTGATCAGTGGATGTTTATTTAAAAAAACAAAAGTGTCTAGATATGATTATCAGAGAAGGATTGAGAAAGGGATATGTAGTTAAAAGTAGCAAGGCTAATCCCAAGATTGGTTAAACTTTGTGTAACTTTATTAAGAAGATGAAATTATCAAGTATAAGAATGTCTAATAAACAAAGTTCTGTTTTAAATAAAAAATTGCTTCCAGTATGTTATCAGAAAAGATTAAACATCCTAATTTTGTCTTTTCATAGGTTTAAAAAATTTGATTTTCTCAGAAACAAAGACAGTACTTTAGATTGTCGTCCAAATGTCGTCACTACCCAGTACAGTTTTTACTTACCAACAAGTGCAAGGGCAAATTTCTAGCTGTTAAAATAATGGAATGTTTTTTGCAAGTCTTAAATGGAAGTCAAAGTATCTGTGGAAAAGATTGGATAAATTATTAACTTGTACCAAAGTTTCCAAACTGTCTAGGAGTTTAGTCCAGGATAGTGAGCGTGTGCCCAAATCACACTAGATGCTCAGATAGTGTCTGCAACTAATCCAAAAACAAAAGCTGAATGGCTAAAGTCACTAGACACTTAAAATTTGTTTCTGAAATAATATTTTTACAGGGATGATGCCTTGTTACACATTTTTTTTTTTTTTTTTTTGGAATCAAATTCTGTTAGGTTCTTACTATAATAGTTGAATTTTTTTCACTATTCCTCAATGTTAGTGTTTTGGGGAAAATCAGTTCATATTTAGAGAAAGAAAATAATGAGAACTGAGTCACAAAAGGAGGAGGAAAGAAAATTAACATAGAGGGAAAGTTTAAATAATGTATCCAATATCCCTTTTGCTTTTCCCACTGAGGAAATTCAAATGAAAGAAGAGAAAACATTGTCCACATCCCTTAGAAATTAACAAAGGATCACACTTGAAGAGTTAGATTTCTATGGGATAAAATAGGTGAAAGAGCAATATACATTATAAGCCTGTACTCACTATACTATTCGTTAAAATGAAGAACTCCAACTGGAACTGACATGGATGACAGAGGAATTTATCGGGGTAGTCTGAAAAATTATACGAAGAACTGCACACCGAGGGAAAGAACCAGGATGCTCCAGGAAACTTTGATACCAGAACCAAGCATTCAGAACTCTGTTTTCTTCTAGCATGCCGTCTTCTTTCCTCTTACTAAGTTTTCTCCATGTGATCAGGGAGCTGGTCATTTATATCTTTTAAGCTTACATCTCCCCAGCTGAACTATGCAAGATCTACTCCAAAAACTTCCTGGGAAGGACTCTTATTGACCTGGCATGAATCACTGTTTATCCTTTGGACTAGTCAATGGGTCCTGATTGATGAAGTCTCATGATTGTCTTATTTAAACTAAAACTTACATTAGACTTAGTCATATGCCCACTATTGTGACTAAAAATAGGGAGGGAGATAGAAAAGACATTGTCAAAGGAAGGAAAGGAGCTATTAGCAGAATAAGTATGGGGAGAGAAACTATGAAACAAAAGCCATCCACCACATAGATATTACTCAAAGTACCTAAGAAAAAACTTACAAAAGGATTCATGATCACAGAGGGACTCAAAATGTCACAGTAATCCTGGTTCAGCATACTTGAGAGGTTATTTTTATATTCTCACTCATTACATCCAGAGAGAAACTTGCAGACATGTAGTCATCCTCCTCCTCGCTGTGGGGAGGGGGTGCGGTAGGGGGAAGTGGACCCTACTTCTTGGCCCACTTACACCAAAGATGAGACAGGTCCTGGTAATGCTCGCTACCCATTGGTCCATCCCTGCCCAGAGAGCCACATATCCAGACCTGCACAAGTACAGAAGAAACTTAAATCAGCTTGGAAGAAATGCTTAATCTAGTCCTACTTTGACAAAGATAAGCAATAAAGACTGAACAAATGAGAATAATCAGCAATTTAAAAAGAGAAAGTAAAACAACTATAGCTCATGGAAGCAGAGGAAATGTAGAAAACTAGAGAGGCATTAAAAAAATCTATTATTTAAAAAAAATCTATAATTTTTATTTTCAATATAATTTCAGGAACCTGGCATCAATAAATAAGAGCAGACTGCTAGGAGAAAAGAGCACACTGAGAGCCAGAAAGAGTGCCTGGAAGTATCGAAAACATTCTTATTAAAAAATTTTAAATGTTATAGCTGTAATCAAGGGTATAATGGATACTGCCATGAGGAAACGATAAGCTTGGTGGCAATGGGCTTGAAGCATAGGCCCATGACAACAACTGGCCCAAATACTGGTATTACTTTTCTCTTTGAAGAATCAGTTAACTCAGATGCAACTTTAACATTTCAAGAAACTGGAAAAAAAACCCTAAATTTCACTTTGTGAATTACAAAATGACAAAAATAAAAGTGATGATAGCTCAATCTCATTTATAAATAATGATGCAAAATTTTAAATAACAGCAAACAGAATCCAGCTTTTCAAAAACATTATATATTGTAATAAATTAGACTTTAGGAGGAAAAAATAGTTCAGTATTAAGAAATCTATGAATATAATTCACAATATTAAGCTATTAAAAAGAAAATTATATTATCTTCTTAGCCACTGAAAAGATAAATTTCAACTTACGTCATTCATTAAACAAATAAAAATCTTATTAACAAAGAAAGACATAAAAATTTCCTTAAGATAATAAAATATACAAAATTTCCCCTAATCTATCATCTTGTTAAATGGAGACACAATGAAAAAAGCCTTCATTAAAATCAGGGCAAAGACTGAAATGTCCTTTTTCATCATTGCTATTTAACATTCATTACCTTTCTATAGATGCTGGCCAAAACACTAAGAAGAAAAAGATATAAAATTGTGTCAGAGACAGTGATATATGTTCATCACATCATTTTCTTTATCTGGATACACAAGATGACACTATTGTTGGCTTCCTTGCATCCGGGTGGAGTTATATGACTGAATTAAGACAATGGAATTTTCCAGGCCAGGCCTTTACAAGCATCCTAAACACTCTTCATACCTCATTTTCCCTTTCAAATGGCAGACAGCTACTTTATCTTTATTAGATTTCAAATGTGAAAGAAATAAACTTTAATTCTGCTAATCTCTATACTATTTATATACATTATACATATAAATATTTACGTTTGTACATTATATGTGTGTATAAACTTTAATGGATGATATCAAATATATACATATTTTTAAAGAGCTAGAGGGAGAGTAATTCAAACAGAGGAAATTCCAAGTGTAGAGGTCATCAAAAGGGGAAGAACTAGGCATGTTCTAGAATCTAGAACTGCAAGGTCCAGTATGGTAGTCACTAGCTATATATAGCTGTCTAGCACTTGAAATTTGCCTGGTCCAAATTTAAATGTGATGTAAGTGTAAAATGCACACCAGATTTCAAAGACAGCACCAGAGGGAATGTAAAATATCCCATTAATAATATTTATGTCAATTACACATTGAAATGATACTTTTATAGGTTTGATTAAATAAAATATATTATTAGTTTCACTTGCTTCCTTTTAATATGTGTACTTGAAATTTTTTAATTACACATGTGGTTCACCTTTGTGGCTCATACTGTATTTCTAATGGAAAGCTTTGTTCTAGATACTAACAGAAAACCAACTCAACAAACACCGTGGGCCACGAGGGATGGGTAAAGTTTAAGAGATAATATGCTTATAGTGTATATCACCACCACATTCATATTCATTTATTTTTTCATGTAACAAAGATATATTAAGAACTGTCTTTACTCAGGCACCGTGTCAGGTTTTGGGACACAAATGCTTATCCTATAGAAGGGGGAGGCAGATGAGCAAACCAAGAATTACAAAAAAGATTTATAAATGTTCAGAGCTAAGACAGCACAAAGGAGGGATACCTGGAGTACAGGGGAGGCAAGGAAGTCTTCTCAGAAGAGGTATTGCTTAAGCTGCTCTTTCAAGGGCAGCTAAGACACTCTTATGTACCCACCCTTATCCAGCCCTGCTTCCATCTTCACTTCTCCTTTACTTCAATTTCTCCACTAATAGCTTTTAAGTGTTCTGCCTGGATCTCTTATTCAATGATAGACAAAAATGTCTATCATCAAACTTGAGCAACAACTTACCCAAACTCAGTCTTGGTTTTTCTTTAATAATATATTTTCTCTTTCTTCTGTATCTACTCTACTGGATATTATCCCCCTCTCCCATTCCTTACCCTTCTTCCCCAACTCACTAGATGAAGAGAAAGGGTCAACATTTTCTTATGTCCCTATTCCAGCTTCTGCGTCATTCATTTAGGCCATCGTCAAAAATATCTTCTAAGGGTCATCCTGCCTGCTTTTCCACATTTTGATTGCTTTTCTTTTTACCAACCAAAGACCAGCTCCAGGTCAAACTTTTCTCTATGACTTCAGCAACTGTATCATAGTCCTCTTTATCTTACCATTTGTCCTCATTATTTGTGACATTAGCATTCCTTCTTTGATGTAACATACCCACCTTGTAGTTTCTTCATTTTCTCAATTCCAATGACTTTAATTTATGTTGTGTCTTAGTCACTAAAAGTATAGCCACATTTTCATCTTTGTTTATTCTTTCATAGTGTATATTTCATAGTGTATATTTCCCTAAACCCTAATCTATTTATTAATTCTTCCCTATCCTCCACATACCATACATGTACCTTAACACTTTCTGAATCTGCTTTTGCTTTATATTGTGACTCCTAGGGCTGCTGATGTTTTTTAATTCCCTTTTCATAGCCTTGGGAGTAAAATCTGTGTGTATGTATGGTAAGTTGGGAGGAGGTAACCTTGAGAGCAATCCCTCCCTCAAAACTCAACAATACTACCTTCATTCTGCTCGGGCCATTTCCTTCTGGCACTCCCCTAATCTGGAATGCCAACTTTTATCTTGGTAAATGTCATCCTTTCTTCAAGGTCAAATACAAATCCTCTCCAGGAAACCAAGCACGTAGATCTTTCCTTCTCTTAACTCCTACTACATGTACTAAATCAGCTTTTAATTATATAGCTTAAGTCATCTCCTAATTATTTTAGAGACAAAAAATATTAGTCATCACCCCAATAGAAATCTATAAGGCAGGGACAATGCCTTCTATTTTTTCTGACATTTTTCTACAACAAATAGCACAATGCTAGATGCATATTTGGTGCTCAATAATTATCTGATAGACAAATATATCATTTTTTTTGTTATATAAATCCAATAGCAAAAATATCTTCCTGTTTATTCTGTTTATTCTCATAATTTCCTTGGGAGTGAATAAATTTGACGAGAAAGTAAATGTTTCTTGTATGATTTCCCCAGAGAGATATGAGGAAATCTCAGTAGGAGTGTAAAGCCCAACGAATTACTTCTCAGATTGGGTCCAGAAGCCAGACCTGGTTGGGTGGTATTGTTATTAGAGCAATCAGAAACAAAACCAAAGAGAATCATGATAATAGCCAGAGTTTGTTAAGAATTGTATAGCATTCTATGTTTTATTACACATTCTATAGGCAGTCTGCTAAGTACTTTGTAACCGTTATTTTACATAATTCCCCCAAACCTATGAATTAGGTATTCTATTCTCAGTTTACATATGAAGAAATAGAGGCTCAGAAGTAGTAAATGACATGTCAAGGAGAATAGCAGATATCAGCACTGCATTTTGAACTTATCTCTGTCTGACTCTAAAGCCCATGACTTAACCTCAAAATTAGATGATTACAAATTTGTCTCGTGAATATCAATTACTTTGAGGTCCAATATTCCTCCTTTCCTCTGGTAACACAACTCCCTTTCTTTGGGGAGAAATTCCCTTTTTCTTCCCATTGTACTCTGTCATGAAGAAGAAGTATTTGCTGTCATCTCCCAACATGACTATACTTCCTTACCTACAATGTTTGGTCAAGGGAGAGATATCTGGCCCAAACTAAGCCAATAATACCTTATTTCCTAGATCATAACCCAACCTGGCCCAATTAAAATTCTTCTCTGAGAGTCAAGACACTAACCCCGTGAGTGAGGAACATTTTCCTGCTAGGTACTCGAGCTGTAAGAATGTAAACCTGAAGCCATGGCAGCCATGTTCTTCGCCTCTGAGAAAAAGCTTGTGTGCAGGAGAGAATATAACTGACATGGAGAGAGGGGGAGAGAGAGCCAGCCTTATTGACTTGTGAGCCCTTTTATACCCCTCTTGCTTCTGACCTTCCCATGGTTAGAGGAACCGGTAACTTCCTCATTTGCTCAAGCAAATTCAGGATGGCTACCTGTCACTTGCAAAGAAGTCCTAAATGATTCAACTCACTTCATGAAGTGCTGAAAGTCAAAAATTAGTAAAATTAAGACCTATTAGCATATTCAAAAGCAAAGGAAATGTTGGAACCAGGAGATGAAGCCACAAGTTACAAGTCAGACAGTACCAAAAGTGAATTAGGGAGTGAGAGACAATGGAAATGAAGTCACCTAAGACCATTTACTCTGACAGAGCTCTGTGAGACCTGGAGCTCTCTTCTTTTTAAAGAAAGGTTACTAGCCAAAATAAGAGTCAGGAGGTCTTAGTTCAGAGACATGGATGCAGTAGAAGCAATAATCAGAATTAAATGAGATAAAATCATTCTTTTAAAGAATCAAGCCCAAATAAAGCCATCTCCATCTTAAATTCCTGTTTTCCACTGGTATTTACTACTTCCTTTTCACTGACCATTACAATCTAAATAAATTATATGCTAGCCCAAGAAAAGAATCAAAAGAAAATCAAAGACATTTGAATATGTAACGCGTCATATTAGCCAAGGAGCTAGGATTATATAAAATTTATTCCTAGAACAAAAAGAGCCTTGGCTCCTAGTAGACTTAATTTCACCAGCAAGATATGTTAAGGTTTAGATTAAGTGAGAATCAATCTTTGGTAACAGACCAGAGAGACACACCCACTACTAATTATCTGCCTATAAAAAAGAAGCTTTCTCACTCTGCATTTTCATTTCAAAAATATAATTGCATAAGCTTAATTTCCTGACTAGGTTTAACTGGGAATCCATGTCAATCAGGGAGCTCTAAAATGTAAATAATTCATTGGTTCACCTTGTAATTTCCATAGCTACCAAGGACTTTAGTGCCCTGACCTCTGCGAGAGGGCGAAGTTGGGAGATTGAAGCTTAATTTAGCAAATCCTTTCCATTCAAAACCCATAAGCTCCTTGTCCCTGTCAGCAAGTGTCCAGAAGGTGCCTTGTCAACACATCTCATTCAAAGGGATCACTACAGAGAGCTGACAGAAGTGGGAGGAGCCTTAGGAGCTTCTGCTACAATCAGGCTTGTCATGTGAATTGACAATTTCTTTGGTTTTTCAGCTAGAAGAAAATGACATTTGTTTGACTCACTTTCTGTTTTGTGATATGTGTACATATGTGCATGCACAACATGGAAATGCGTTTATCAATAAAATTGGTCAGTATTTTCACATAGTGCATAGTTTAATAAAAATAGTTGGATTGCCAATTGCCTCTTGTGGGTTTTGTGATTATTGCCCAGAGCAAGAATAGTATTCAAACCAACTCTTTGTCAAATCAACCACCAGTACTATCAAGTAGTGTAATCAAAAACTTCTGAGTGTTGCTAATTTAAATAGAACATGTGTGCCCTAGCTATAATATTAATTATTCAACTTTTTCACTAAAGTCTTTAAAGTTTGGGAATTTGCGCACACACACACACACACACACACACACACACATACACACACACAGATGTTTATGCAATTTCTTTTTTTGCTCTTTAAGAAAGTGGTTGTGTCCTATTTAGTCACTTCACTAGAAATAGGCTTATGGTGAAATGTTGCTACCATAAAAAGACAAATTATTAAGTTATCTAAATCTTATCACTTTCACAGTTGACAATTAAACCAAATTATTATGCCCATAAAATGGAATAACAGAAGAGTCTTGCTAAATAAATCATTTCCATTTCAGATTGCTTGATAAATAGTGATAGGAATATAAATTTTATGAAGTAAGAAACTATACTCTAAATTGGATACACATGGTGGACCTGAGAAATGGATTAGAGATGAGAAATATACTTGCTTTCTGAATCAAAGTAATGTAATTATTGTTAATGTCATTAAAACATTAGCTGATTATAATTCAGTGTGTTAATTTAATATTATGAGTGATAAGCTTTGCCCTAGTTCTAGTTCTGGTCTCTAATAACCCTGGATGAATTGTATCTTCATTTTCACATCATGCTCTTTTTCAGTCCCTTTGAACAAGCACCACTGACATCTTTTATCTGTAGCTTCAACCACACTGCTTGTGAACCTCCTCTGACAAAGTCTGAAAGAATGTTTGTAACTGCATTCATTCCTACCAGGAGGTGAAGCCTAGAATCATTTGTGTTTGCAGTGTGGTATCAGTGTGTTGGGGATGAACTCTGCATGCCTGAGTGTCCTCCAGCATTTTATCCTGGTCCATATACCTGATCTTCCCTTAGTTTTCCTCCTGGCTTCTTCACAGGATCTGTTTATCAGAGGCTCTGGCACCTTTTATGATTTTACCAATTTCCCTGGTGTCTGTCTTCCACTTGCAGCTTTACATCAATGAACATAATTGCCAAAGTGGCCGCAGGTTCTGAATATAAAGCAGTGATAGAGGATCACTCATTGTATCAGCCTGAGTTTGTTCAAGAAAATGGAGATAATGCAAGTATTAATGTATGTAATTAATGTTTAATAATTAAGACAGGGCTTGTACAAATGTGTAAAGAACTGGGGGAGTATCAGTCTGAATGGCTGAAGCTAGAGAATTGGGAAACAGTCACAAATATCACACTGAAGCAAAGGAATAGAGAAAAGAAGGTATTACTTATGGGGAAGTTTTCAAACCTCTGTGACTGCTAGGTGAGAGCTCATGAAGAAGTCTGGAAGCCTGCCACATGGGATTGCAATGACTTTCCAAAAACTTATTTGCTTCATTTCTACCTTTCATATCTAAACCAAATTGTTCTCTAATCCAGAACCATGTAGGGAAGAAGATTTCAGGAAACATATCTTCCTGGCTCAAGAGAAAGATACTACTAAATTGACAAGAAACAACCTAGCAAGTTGACCCCTTTGAAAATTTGACCTTTATTCCCCCTATTCCTTTTAACCACATTTTAACTCCTCAGTTAAGAATATAACAACATTGTCTGTCTGTCTGTCTGTTTGTTTGTTTATTTATTTATTTATTTTCCCTTCTTTAATCCCCCTGCCCCCCACTTCCACCCCTGACCTATGGATGTTGCTGTTTTCTCTTAAGAACTGGATCTCTGAAGATGGCGCATTTCCTCCCACACATTTGGGGCATGCACTCGGGGCCTGGACCACCTGGGGTATGGTCCATGGCTCCACCTAGGGTGCAAACCAAGGATCTTCTCCTTGTAAAGCAGATGTGCTAACCACTACACTATGGAGTCACTCCCACAACATTGCACTTTTAATTAGCACCATGTAACCACTCTTTAACAACCAAGGACCAACAAACATTCTTCCAAAAGAAGAGAATCAAATCCCTTATATCATTTGACTATCCCTAGGCTATGACTAACCCTCTTTAGCTGGGCTGCACTTACCTCTTTGAAGTCCTGTAATATACTGAAATAGACAGTAATCATTATTAAAATATCTAATGTTAGATGATATGACAATAAAGAAAGAAAAACAAGATATTCACTAATGTATATAAATAGAAACAAATCAAAGCAATAAAGAAAATGAGTATGATTACTATAGTTATTATTGCCATAAGTGATGATTTGGCTACAATTGGTATTTTTATTTTCTGGGTTTTTAAATTAAATTTATTGGGGTGACATTGGTTAATAAAAGTATATAGTTTTCAAGTGTACAATTCAATAATACATCATTTGTATCTGTTTTCAGTATCCAAAGTCAAATCTCTGTCACCATATATTTGACCCCCTTATCCTTATCTACCTTCCCTTCTCCCCTCTTTCCCTATAGTAACCACTAAACTGTTGTCTATGTCTATGAGTTTTTGTTTGTTTGTTGCTTTTAATTTTATATCTCACATATAAATGATATTACATGGGTTTAGATTTTTTTCTGTCCTATTTTACTTAGCAAAATAATCTCAAGATTCATCCATGTTGTCAAAAATGGCAGAATTTCATCTTTTCTTATGGCTGAGTAATATGCCATTGTATATATGTACCACATCTTCTTTATCTAATCATCTATTGAAGGACACCAGTTATTTCCTTGTCTTGGCCACTGTGAATAATGCTGCAATATACATCAGGGTGCATATGTATTTACGAATAAATGTTTTCAAATTTGGGGACTAGATACCCAGAAGAGAGATTGCTGAGTTATGTGGTAATTCTATTCTTAATCTTTTTTGAGGAACCTCCATACTGTTTCCTATAGTGGCTGTACCAATTTACATTCCCGCCAGCAATGTATGAGGATTCCTTTTTCCTTACAACCTCTCCAACACTTGTTATTACTTGTCTTGTTGATAATAGTCATTCTTACAGATGTGAGGTGGTATCACACTGTGATTTAGATTTGCATTTCCCTAATAGCTTGTGAAGCTGAATGTCTTTTCATATGTCTGTTGGCCATTTGTATGTCTTCTTGGAGAAGTGTCTATTCAGGTCCTCTGCCCACTTTTTCAATGAATTGCTTGTGTTTTTTTTTTGTTGTTGTTGTTGAGTTGTATTAGTTCTTTATATATTTTGGATATTAGCTCCTTATTGAAGGTGTTGTTTGAAATATTTTCTCCCATTCAAAAAGTTGCCTCTTTCTTATTCTACTAAACTTTCCTTAGTCTCTTTGTCTTCAGAAACTGGTTCAGTTGGTTGTGTTTTTTTGCCCAGTGAAACTACCTGAATCCTACTGAAGAATTTCTGTCATTAGTAGTTCTGCCTGTATTAAGTTTTTAGTTTCCCGTTATCTTTTGCTACAGGACATAGAAATACTAAGAAGCACCCCATAGAATATTCTGAGTTCTAATCATACTCCCTGTGCTTGCTTTTTTTAGTAGCAACCTAATTTCCCCTTTATAATTAGAATGAATTACCCCAACCATTATAGTAACACCCTATTTTGCTCTTGGTTTAGTGGCATGAGGTACCCATAGTGGCCAAAGGGCAGTTGTAGTTTTTAGTTTATAATAACTATTGTGTATTCCCTGATTCTAGGAATTAAGATTTTAAAAGCAGCAAGCCCAAGTTGTAATAATGAGAATAGAAAACTTCATTTGTGGATTGGTAAAAGTAATGAGAGGAGTCAGTTCCATTTCCACCCTGTTGTTCCTGAATCCTTGTATCCTGGCTATGGCTGAAATAAGAGCATAAACTGGTTGCCAATTCAGAGTGTATACAATAGTATGAGGACATTTCTTCCATCTTATATATTTTGTCAAACAGATAAACCCCTACATCTTAAAAAGGCTATGCCACTGTTATATCAGGCCACCTCCTTCAGGGTAATGGGAGACATGGCAAGACAAATAAATTCCGAGAGAATAAGTTGACTACCACATTACATTTGCTATAAAATTATTTCCTTGGTTAAAAACAATCTCTGTATGGAATAACCTGATAGTGAATGAAGTGTTCTGTTAGTCCATAGATAGTAGTTTTAGTAGAAGCCTTACAGATAGAGAAGGTAAGTCTATATCCAGAATAAATGTTTGTTTCAGTAAGAACAAATCCTGGACACCAAGCAGCTATTTGGTCCTCTCAGTGAATGGTGCCATTTGGGAAAGTTGGTATTGATCAATGTTTTGGGTTTATTGATCACTCAGTAGAGGCTATAGCTAATAGCCTCAGTGAATGTACAATCTGTGTCCCTCCTCCTGGGGCTATTTTGATGATAAGCATGTTGGTCAAGGAAAGGTGTGCTTGGAGAAAGAAACTAACCAACATCTAGACACAGAATCATATTGTCCCTCTCAATTATTGAATATCTTCTGTGCTGAGGTAGCCCTTTCATGAGCATTACACAAGACACAAATGTCCTGCTATCCTGTGCCAATGTGGAAATTTCTATTTATTTATCTCTTCTCCAGACCTCCTTGTAAACAATTTTCCAATTTTGTACCTTCCAACTCCATGACCATCTAGTTCAATTTAGCCACTGCTCATAAAACTGTATAGATCTATACCTCTGCCCACATTTCTCTCCAAGAAAAATGAATAACAAGGTATATTGCTCAGTTGTTTTCACTGGAAAGATTTCCCTGCACTGCAGTTCTTTAGGATCACCCCTGCGTGGCATTGCTCATTTTCATTGTTACTAGAATATAGTGCAGAATCATCTTGTAAACAAGCTTGTTTTTGTCAATGATTTGGTCATAAGAAACTCATCATGAGGCTACAGGTGCTGACTGAGGGGGGAAAAAGTCTGGCAATAAGAATATGAGCCATAGGAGTCTGAGTAATTTGCCTCTGCAAATTGCCTGTGTCTTCAAGACCTGCCTGAGCCCTATCGTATATATACTACTTCTACCTGATGGGGAAGTGCTGTTGTACACAACTAGATTTATAATTTGGTGAGCCAAACAACACACTTTTTGATGAGAATCTTAAGTCACATAGTACTCTGGTGGCCCATTACAAATATTCAGTTTCTTTCAGGAGCAAATCAAAAGCTGTTTCTCAAAAGAAAAATAGTTATTTGCCGAAGACAAAATAGCTCTATTCCAAAATAAGGAATGCACCATTATTTATCTCTAGGGACCTGCCAAAGACTTTATATAGTATCATATCTGTCACAGACACTTCATCACTATTGAATATGCAGGTTATACAGCTCAAGTAGCAGAGCAGCTTGAAGAACAAGCAGCCTGGGCCTGTGCATAGCATCCCCTTGCTCTCCTCCCCACTCAGAATTGGAAGTCTTAACATAGTATTTAATAAATGAATCGAGGCAGTATTCTTAAATGAAGTACACATGGACTTCCTGAAAATCCAAAGAGGTACACTAAGTGTTATACCTTTTTCATAGTAGTTGGGTCCATTCGTTCTTCACTTTGTAAGAAACATCTCAATATATCCTGAACAACGGAATTCCTAAAAATTTTACTAAGTCTGCAAGCCCTGAATTTTGTGGTCCTACTCCCTGGCATGCGTGGGTTTTAATTAAGGCATACAAGAATGTTAACCACTTCCTGCTCATAGTTCCAATCAGCCCGATAAAATCAATTCAGTGAACTGGAATAATATCCTGTGGAATTGTTAGATAATCAAAGTCCCCGAGAACTGGATCATTATAGAGATAGGAAGTAAGGTAACCTACTAAAAGTGTACCGCTGCTCCCTATATATGAAAGAAAACTTTTTTGATTGTGTTTACTAGCAAGCATAGGGGAATAAATTCCACTAGATCAATAGCTGCATATCAGTTATCAGGAGCTGTGTCGATTTGCTCCAGTAAAAATTCACATCTGACCAATACCTTCAACTGAAGTTACCACTTGATTAAGTCTATGGTAATCCACTATAATTTTAAAGATCCATCTTTTCTCTGTACTGGCCAAGGAGATAGATTGAATAGGTAAAGAGGAAGGGACCAACATTCCTTCATATTTTAAGTCTCTGATGTAGTATTATGTTTGGCTTACTATTTTAGTAGGGAGAGGACTTTCTCCACAGATCAAGGAACTAATACAGGAAGTCTGAATATGCCTATTAAAACTATATATTCCAGAACTAGGAAAATAGTCAGAGGGTTGGTGACCAAATGGACTTACAGTGAAATAAACACGAACTAAAACTCCATTAACCACCTGACTTCCATAAGTCCCTATTTGACTATTGAGTCACAGTGGCATTTGGGTCTCTAAGAATAAGCATAATTCAGAGGCAGTGCCTATGAATCCCTTGAAAGTTTGGCTAGTTTCCTTTCCTCAATGTATATCCTGACAAATGGACACAAGTCCCTTTGGCAGGAATATATATAGTATGACCCCCAAGTTTCTGCTGATACAAATCAGTAAAAACTTACATTCAATAACTGTTCATTGTTATACTGGGTGTTGAGTCATATTACAAGCATAGAATCAATAGAGGTGGTAGAGGTTGGTCTTACGGATCAACAGTCACTTACAAGGAAACTATCTCTAGAGTAGTCATTATGGGCTCCATAGGCAAGAGGAGTCTAATCTTCTTACGCAGTCAAGCAAAGTCTACTTCTGGTAGAAGAGACTCAGGAGAATTTGGAGATTACAAGTCCTTAGCTTACTTAAAATCTGGCCAAATATCCTCATCTCAGTTTTAAGGTCTGGCCCTTTCCAAAACAATACTCTAAATTTAACATGAGAGCATAAGATCTTGGATTTGCTTGTCAGAAATTTCCAATAAAGGATAGGGTTTCTTTTGGGACAGGTATAGGAGTTTTCTCAAAATTTATCTAGACTTGAGCTGAAATTTTAGAGCTCTAAGTGTATTTTCATTTTTCCCCTCCAACTTCTCTATTACATTTAGAAGCAACCAACTCATCTGACTGTTCTTATATACATTATTTTTATTATAATGTTCCAGTGCAGCAGCTTATAGCCTTGACTTCTATAAGCACTTGATTCCAGGTGACCACAGAAATAACTGTTTTACCACTGCCTGCCATAAACCACCAACAACTCATTACAACTGAAAATGAAGGTTATGAATACCTTTAAATCTGATCAGATTAGAGAACACATACAACACTCTCATCCACAAGGGGTTGGAGAAACTTTCACTGTGACATCAATAAAAACCCTGGAATAGAGAAAGAAAACTGCTGCTTATGAAGAAGTCTGCAAACTGTTGCAATGTAAAGTAGGAACTTAAGAAAAAATTTGGAATCTACGACCATTCTACCCTGAACTAGCCCGATCTCATCTGATCTTGGAAGCTAAGCAGGGTCAGGCCTGGTTAGTACTTGGATGGGAGACCACCTAGGAAGACCAGTTACTGAAGGCGTAAAAAAACCAAAAACATAAGGGCTTGTAAACTAACAAGGTCCTTGCAATCTGTGAGGTTAACCAAAAAAAAAAAAAAAAGAAGAAGAAGAAATTTGGAAGTGTGCCAGGTATGACTATTGTGATACTCTAAGTATAATAGCTTCTGCTTCATGTCTGCTTTCCAAATCTCATGTAAGTTTCTTCATGTTATTTTATATTTTTCTCTGATAGACAATATACTTTTTAAAAATTGTATTAGTGGCCAACAAATAAAATCCAGGTTTCTATCTTCTCTTGAAAAGTGAAAAGTTTTATTAATATTGATCTCCAACTGGCAAATGGATATAATATGCTGAAGCTGAGTGCTGACTGTCTAACAAGACAAGACAGCATTTTCTTTACTCTGCTATGGTCTCCGCCACTCCCTCTGATCACACTTGGCCTCTTTTACCCAGTTACGTATCTGTCTCACCTATAGGCATTTGAGTTTTCAATCTTGTGTTAAATTAATAAGCAATATTTTAGCCAAATGACTATATGAGATTGCTAAAACTATTTTTAAAAATGAAATTCAGATGAAGAAAAATATCTACATATCTGAGAATTCTTTTCAATGGAACTTTATATGTCTACTGAAGTTTTACCACATTGTGCCACCAGTTCACAATCAATTATACTCCTTGAATCAACGCTCCTAAATTATAATCTATTTCAAATTATAGTCTAAATCTAATTTTTGTTTCAGGGAAGTAAAGGTTATAGCCCAAAAGTTACCTTAAAGATTATACTCTCAACCTTTGCAATTCGTAAGATAATGGAAGCATAGGGAATCGAAGTAACATCTTTAAGCTGTGCAGCCATACTGCATGGCATAACTGTAATTCAAATTTGTCATAACTTGCCAAAATTAAATTTAAAGACCATAATTTCTTTACTTTATGCACTTTGGAAATATTTTTATTATAACAGATTCAAACATAGAAGCTTATAGAGGTTCATACATTAATATATGTGTATACCACCCAGACTTACTGAATTTTAATGTCTTTAGATTTGGGAATGAAATATAGCTAGAGTTAAAGCCCTTCCACCATGTTTTCCTAAATTTTCATCAATTCCCATTTTCTTCAGAGGTAACTATTATGCAAAATTCAATATTTTTTTTTTCATTTAGGCATTGCTTTAAAGAAGCAAAAAAATTAAAAGTGATTAATTTACAAAGAATTTTTATTCTTATTAAAAGAAGTGAATCTTTAATGTTAAAAAGAGAATACAATCTACGGCAATGCCACTCTGAACAAGCTCGATCCTGTCTGATCTCAGAAGCTAAGCAGGGTCAGGCCTGGTTAGTACTTGGATAGGAAACCACCTAGGAAGACCAGGTGCTGTAGGCATAAAAGAATAAAAAATGAAGGATTGTAAACTGACAAGGTCCTTGCAATCTGTGAGGTCAACCACAGATTTAGCCGCGCCCCCCCCCCAAAAAAAAATAGAGAGAGAGAGAGGGAATACAAATAGAGTCTATTTACTGACCAAATCACTCTATGAAAGGAAAGGGAGCTAGCTGTCCCAATTATGCCTCCCAATAAATTCCCAAATTAAAACTTATTGGTTTCAATAATAAGAGCTAAATCCTGTTTCTAAAAGAGTAAACATGGAGAGAGATGCTTCTAGGCAGGGCCACTTCATAGACATGCTACCTGTATAATCACACAGAGTCCCATAGCTCAAAGGGTCCCAGGCTTGATTTAATTCTCTGCTATTGCTGTCTTGAAATTCTGGATTATTTTTGAACAAGGAACCCCACATGTTCAATTTTCACTAGGCCCTGCTAATTATGTAGCCTGTTCTGGTTGCTAGGCAAGGGGCAGCTGAACTGAACCTTCCATCACCAGCTTTCCCTCCCTAAGGTAAAACTATCTTCCTGGGACTCGAGGAGACAATGGCTGCCAAATTCTCTTTGTCCTCGGGAGGGTGCTGTTCCACTTAAATACTCAGCCCTAGTCTGAGCTGCAGACTACTTGCCTTCAATGCACACATAACTAAATATAAAACTGGAAATGTTTAAGTAGGACTTGAAAGGCTGAGTTACTTCAAAGGGGAAATGGATATGAAAATATAGAGATAAAAATTGCAGCCATTTGTTGAGCAACTTGTTCATGTGTTATGCTAAGCACAGTAAATGCAGTATTTCTTTTACCTGTAAAACACCTTATGATAAAGGTGTTGATATCTCCATTTTTACGTGTAATACAACTGAGCATCAGAGAGTTTAAGTACGTCCCCAATGGCAAATGGCTAGTAAGAAGAATAATTAGAATTTGAGTCCTATTCTGTCTGCCTCCAGAGACCATGTTTAGAAAGTTTTTTTGTTTCTTTCTTGTTTTAATCTAGAAGTAAAAACTTGAGAAAAAGCCAACTAACACAATTGTCGTTTGAAGGATTTTTAAAAGAACTTTCCATGCTTTAAATCATGACATTCTAATAATATGAGAGGAATTTGCCATAGTGTATCTTGTGCTTTCTGAGCTCATTCTACTAATCAGATGCAAGTCTTGTATTATTGTCCAATTCCAATTATCATGTAGCTCAAATTTTACAAATTTCTATGGTCTAATGTTTGTGTCCTCTCTCCCCCAATTCATCTGTTAAAATCTAACCCCCAAAGTGATGGTATTAGAAAGTAAAGCCTTCAGGAGGTGATTAAGTCATGAGGGTGGAGCCCTAATAAACGAGATTAGTGCGCCTATAAAAGCTGCCTTAGGAAGCTCTTTCTGGGTCTAATTCTGCAGTTTGTTTCTGCTGCACCTTACTTCATATGTTTTTGATTTCTGACTATGAGCTCACGTGACTGGAAACTTAATCTGTATCTTTTTTCTGTTTTTGAAGACTAACTTTAATGTAATTCCCCTTAAAATGATGTATTTATGCTCTGTCAAGCACCTGTCAGACACTACCAACATAGGACTAGTTTCAACTAAATTTTTATATTTCAAGCTCACAGGCCACACACAAGGGTAAATTCTTGCCCAACATCTTTGTCCATCAGCTTGTGTTTGAAAATTCTCAGGGGTGATTAATTTTCTTTTTATCTTCCTTCTACTCACAGTCAATGCCGAGAAGGCAAATACTGTCTTCCTCTAATTGATTGGGGCATTTCCCCTTTAATTATCCTCTGAGGATATTATTTTAAGCTACCAGATTGAAAAAATGGTTTCTGGGCCAAATTCCCAATTATTCAAATCTTAAGAATGGTCTTTGGCTTCCCAGTTGAAGCATTAATGCTCAGACACTTGGCTACTAGGATCAAAAAGAATTTTAGGGCAATACTACTCCAGAGCTACATGACCTTGCTGGTTTTCTTGTCTTTTCTAGCCTTGTTTTTTATATTCTTGCTTTGCTCTTACTCAATCCTATTGTTAAAATACTTTATCAAGCTCTTTTTGGTTTTATATACCAGGAAATTTTTTCCAGATTGCTCAACTGTTTGTTAGAAATGAAAATCTAGAACTCAGTTTTAATACAGAGAAAAACTATGACATGGACACAAAATTCATTGTTTATTCAGGTACCTTTGTGTGCTAAAAAAAAAGCTCAGTTTAACAATTGGTGAAGGAAATGAAGAGCATTGGTTAATGAAATGATCAATTAATAAGTTTATCTAGGGCAGTCCAGCCCCTCCTTATGCTTTATGTTCTAAATTAATTATTTCTCCATTTAACTTAACACAATATTTCTCAATTTCACTCTCAGAAGTGTTTCTGTTCGAATGATGGGTTATGGTCATCCTTATCAAGGAAAAGTTTCTTTGATCTTTCATGTGTGAAATTTATCTGTGGGATTTTCTTGTGAGTTAACATAAAGAGATAAGAATGCTTAGTTAAATTTTTGCCTTTACCCATTTGAAATGTAAACATCTATATTTTTATGAAGATCATATTTCTGACAAATAATAAAAGTAATTATGAAAAATGATAAATTATGGCTAGGGAAAGACATAATTATTGCTACTAAGATTTACTTATTTTTAATAATTTGGATATACCAGAATTTATAATAAAATTACTGTGTTCTTTTAATGTATAATAAAGTATTTTTGATATATAGAAGACATAAATCTAGTATAATAAGCTTGAGAAATAATCCATTATCCAGAGTGATGATATTTCTGTTATCTCCTTACATACCATGTTACCATCCACTCAGAAATACTGTTCCAAGTTTGACCTTGATCATTTTAATTCCTTTTTTAAAAATATTTTTTACTTTATATGTATGTTTCCATTAACAATGGTTTTCATTTTAGCTTGACATTAGTGGCACCTCATTATAGATATATGTTTTTTTGCAACTTAATTTTTTAATCTAATTATTATGGTTGTAAGGAGCATGCATGCTTATTTGTGGTACTCTTATTCATTTATTTTCACTGATAAATAGAATTCACTACAGTCAAATCATGTAACCACTTTCTTATAGATAGATATTTAGGCTTTCTTCAATCACTATTACAAAAAGTACTTCTGTGAACATTCTTATAAATCTGTCTGCCTGTGCTCATTAGGAGGTCTTAAAGATATGTATATACTTAGAGTTGGATTACTGGATTGTAGGGTATGCTCATTTTCAGTTTTATTCTAATGACCTCATTTTAACTTAATTACCTCTTTAAAGGTCCTGTCTCCAAATGCAGTCATATTCTGAGGTACTGGGGTTATGACTTCAACAAAGGAATTGTGAAGAGACACAAAATTACATGAAAAATTCTGTTAGAATTTTAAATTTTATTTATTTAAAACTTTAGAACAATTTGGAGAGCTGACATTTTATGTCTTCCAATTCATGAACATTTATTTATATCTTCTTTAGTCTTTCGATAAAATTTCATAATTTTTTCCATGAAAATCTTATATTTGTTAGATTCATTTCAAGTGTGCTCCTATTTTTAGTGGATGCTATTAAATATATGTCCTTTGAAAAATATTTCCTGTTTTTATGGTCTTAAAATTGTGTGTATGTGTGTTTAAATTCTTTCTCTGCTTAGATCTAAGCTCCTTCTCAGAAATTATAAAAATCTCACAGCAATTTCTGATATTTGGGATAGCGACTCAAATCTCTGCTGTGGTTTAAATTTAAAATGCCTCTTGCTATTTCTAAACAAAAAGCATAATTTCATTGACTCAATGTGCTAGGCAGACTTTTCTATTTACCAGCTCTTTAATCATATGTCCTTTGAATAAATCATTTCCTTTTTGTATTTCAAAACTATCTCTAAATAAAAACATCAGATTAAGAGGCACATGTTGGGTGGTCAGGGAGCCTTGCTGGACCAATGGCTTTCTCAGCTTAGTAAATTATTTCTACAGGTCTTCATTTAAGTGAATGAATGCTCTAGGAAAAGTCCTCGTTTCTCTGTTAAAGGTCTTTGAGGCTGCTCATAAATGATCTAAGTCATGAATAATCTGTGAGTGCTGAAGTACTATTTTGACAGTAAATGTTAATATTTAATAAGTGTTTAATCTATTCTAGATGTTGTTTTAAACATTTCACACATATTATCTCATTTTACCTCCACTAACAGCTCTATAAAAGAGGTACGATTACTATTATCTCCATCTTGCAGATGAAGAAACTGAGGCCCACAAATATATAGAGAGAGGTAGAGAGAGAGAGAATGAAGGTTGCATTGATAAATTAATTTGTCCCAAAATGCCTGATAATATTTTCTCTAACCTATTATATAATGTGTGTGGTTTTATACAGAAAGGAGCTGAAATTTGGAGAAGACTGTGTTATTTTGTGCTGTGAATAGGTGTTTCATAAGACCCGATTAGAAGAATATTCTCCTGCAAAAGACTTGAGCAGCTGCATTGCTAGTCTCTTGTTGGTTCTTTGGTGATCAGCTAGATTGGGCCCTTTGCTTATTTTTAATTAATCTAGGATCTTAAAAGATTATAAATTTTAAAAGTAGAGAGAGCTTACTAATGCTGATAGTGAAGTACCAACACAGAGAACAAAGTTTGTTTGCTATTAAAGGTACTCATACAGCTCATAAACATAGACCGAAATTCAGGCTTTCTTTTCAGGTTGCATCCTTTCCCAGATCCAGGTTGCTTCCTTTTGGCAAAAAACACTCATTTTTTCCTTCACTGTCACCTCCATGGCTATTTAGAATACCCTAATTATCCTCAACACTTACATATCTCAGAGTACAAGTAGCTATCAGCCAAACAGATGAAATCTCCATCAATACAAGATAGGTGTTCTACAAACAATTATAAAAGCCACCATTTGATCTCTCTTGGTATTGCCCTGGAATTGACTTCTATCTGAGATGATTAAACATGGGAATAGTCATTCCAATTGTGTGAGACTCTACTCTTAGAGAGAAGTATGGTACTGTTAGGAATTTTATCTTAATTATTTTTACTCATGAATAAGTATCATTGATTATTCCACTGTATTTCCCTAAAAAAAAATTTTAACATTTAAAAATTTTCTGGAACCATAAATGTTTATTTAATTTTCTTCTTTATTGAATTATCATAATTATTAGCATGAGAACAGTTCTTAATCCCTTACCCCAAATTCTGAAATTCAAAAATAAATTTGAAAATTTGAAAAATTAAAACATTTTTTTAGATTAGCAACAAACATATTTAACTAGTAAACCTGTTCAAAATTGATATAGGGCATGTATACTCTGCCAAACATTACAAATATATGTTTTGATAAATATTAAGCATAAATTTTAAAATTCCATTGGCACTAACTCTCTTAATAAAAATAGTACATTTTTAAAGTTTAATTAAAAATCCATGGATAAATATTAATTTTTGTGAAAACTAATCAAGGATAAACATCAATTTAATTGCTTAGTTCGAGACAGTCAGCATTATTTGCATATGTTTTTGTTTAATGCTGATCCTTAATATGTGTTTCAAACACTCAATTTCATCATCAGAGATTCCCTTGAAGAATGTTCCTTTAAACATACTTTACAACTTGCCAGTCGATATTATTTATGAACCCAATAATGATATAAATCTAGATTATTTAAACCCACAGAATTCTTGGTAACCTGAATGTCACCACTCCATATGTGTGTTTAGTCTTCAGATTGTATATCCTCACTCTAGCAATAGGGTGTATTATTGCATTTCTCTCCCTTTTCTGTGAAGGGTCACTTTCCAAGCTAAAAATGGACTTCCAGTTGGGAAGAAACATGGACAATATGACCCGCCAGTGATGCAACATTAAACGCCCTTCTAATCCACACTGCAGCAGCCACTCAGGAGGTTTGTGGTAGAGGTAATTAGTGCCCACCATATCCAGCTTTTCTTTCCTTCCTGGGCACAAAAGAACACGTTCCATGACTTAACAGTCAGATAGAGTCATGTCTTTAATTCTGGACAATAGGATGTGAGAGAAAGTGACATGGGTTATTCTGGCACAGCGGCATTTGAGAGTGGGTGTGAGCTCTACAAAGTCTCTCTTTTGTAACTTCAGAAACAATTTTTTCCAGATTCTCTAGCCACACAGAGGAAGGAGTCTGGATTCCTGCTTGGAAGGGAACAATTTGGAGAACATTCTGACCTAAAGGAGACTTCAGGAGTGAAAAATAAACTTGTATGTGTAAGACCAACCACTAAGGTTCTTGGAATTATTTGTTACCAAAACACAGACAATCCCACTCTAACACAAAGATATTCCTATTTGTCTATTTCATGTCATATATCTTGCAGCTACACTAAATCCCTTTTATTCCAGATAAAAATTCCTTTTATCTACAATCATCTGGGAAGAAGGTTCTTCATATTAGTGAATTTTTCAAACACTCAAATGGAACCAGTATGTAGAACAAGCACTACTTGTGATCATCTATCTCCTATGCCTCAATGAAAATTGGGGAGGTCTCATAAATTCTCTGCTCAATCGTAGAAAACATATTGTTTTACAGTTCAAGTTGCAAACAGTCTCAATTCAGTATTTAAATGGCCTTGTGTAAGATTTCTTTTTTCTTTTTTTTACTTATTATTTTTATTTATTTATTTTTTAAAATCATTTATTGGGGTAACATTGGTTAATACAATTATATAATTTTCAGGTGTACATTATAATTTGATGTCTGTATATTCTATTGTATATTTCCTTCAGCTACCATATATTTGATCCCCTTTACCCACTTCGCCCTTTCTCTACCCACCTATATTCGACCTCCTTTATCCCGTCTTTGTGTCAGATTTCAACCAAAACTCTGAACTCACATTTTGTTTCCTCTTCCACCTGAGTCGGCTTCAGGCTGGAGTTCACAGCAAGAGGGGACATTCGGGTTTCTCTTCCTGTCTTTCCTCATCTGGTCATCACATGCTACCTGCGGGTTACATATTGCAAAGCGTAGAGAGTTGAGATAAAGGGATAGTCCAGTTTTTTTTGAGCTGTGTAGCTTTATGACCTATGGCCCTGAAAGATGGTTAAATTGGCACTTCTGGATGAGCCTGACAGATAATAATGGCTAACTTTTTATCAGAGTGCTTTTGTAGGTTCTATGAAGGAGCTATGCTGATTATATGCTCTTCCATTTCTTTTGACCTAGATTCATCCCTATTCTAGATGATAGGACTTGTCATTACTTTCTCAGCTCCCAGGTACCATCTTGCTCCTCCAGGTTGCTCTGTTGAATAGGACCCAAGAAGGTTCCACACTGATACTGCCCTCTGTGGCTTACATGGTCCAAAGACATCTCCTCCCTCATTCTCTCCATTTGACCCGTGCTTATCTTTGATATTACCAAGGGGTTTAAGAGACCTGAACTAATTTCTAAGGATCATTTTCTTATAAATCTGCAATTGGGAGCACATGTGGGAAGGGTGATTCTGTCTTAGGCCCATTTTGGTATTTGATATGTATAGCATGAATGCCTCAGTTCATATACTTAGAGTGAACAAGCTCCATGTAACATCTTACTACATGAAGCTTACATTTTTAAAGCAATTGGTTCTATTTTAACAATTTTCAGTAACACATATTTTAAAAGTGATACATACTTTGCCCATAAGCTTAAAACAATTTATAGATAGCCGGATTTTTATTATGTATATTAGTTATTATATCATGCCTAAAAATTTCATGTCTTTGAGGAGTACTGACATATGTGGATTTGTTTATTTCTATAGCAAATAGCCCCAAATGATTATGCTTTAATAGTTATGTCATGTGAAGAAAATTTGGGATATTTAGATTGAAGAAACTAAGACATATGAGGGATATAAAATCATTCTTTAAATGAGAGCATAGCTCCCTTTAATGCTCCTCTAATCTCTCTTCTAATTTGCTGCTTCTAAAATGCTATAAATATTTCAGACAACCAAACTTGTTAGCTCTGGGCTTAAAATAACAATCAGTATAAAAAAGACAGGAAATGAATTATATAGAGAGAATGATTCTCATTTTGCAATATATGTGTAGATACATGAGCACACACACAAAAAGATGAGGATGAAATATACAGAATAGCAAAAGTAGTAATTAGTAGTAATTTATTTGTGTTAGGATTACTGTTGATGATTAATTTTTTACTTTAAACTTCCCTGTATTCTATTTACTTAAACTAAAAAAGAAAAAAAGATTTTCCTTCAATAGTCTAAAAAATTAAATAAATATTAAAGTTATTTAAAAAATTAAAAATAAATGCACTTTAAGCCAGGACCTGTGAGGTTCATGTATGAAATTCGAGTGTGGCTTTGGTTTGTGGGTTTTCTCATATCCATTATCTCTAGACAGTCAAACTCTGTTGTCAACAGTTCAGGTGACTGACCACGCAGTCTCCAGTTGAGTGATGCTGCTTTACTACACACACATTTCAGTTTTATTTATTTCCACCACCTGACTTCCATTTCTCATTGGTCTATAAAAAGGAAAAGCAAGAAAGAAGCTGCATTTATAGTTGATGTTAGAACTATTTATCCATTCTTTCTGGCTCATTTCATTAACTATTTGTTTACATACCACCCATTGTGACCTCATGTAAATCTTTGATTGGAACAATTTTCACAATTGCAAGCCTTAAATGAAGGCTTTTTGTGGTAGAGAACTTGATGGGGTATTATTTTTTATTTCCCGCAGAATTATAATCAGATGAGTCTCATTATAGTTTTCCTTTGTTTTATTATTCCCCTGAGTTCCAACTTACTTTTCAATTACTTTTCTGTGTATTCATTATTTCTCCCTAAAATCTGCAGCTGTTATTTTAAGTGGTTGTAAGAGAAACATGTTTCTCTGGTCTATTTTATTTCTCTCCTTAAAATGAGTCACGAAACTAGCCATGGAAGAAAAGTGCATTTTTTTCACAGGACTGAAGATCTTTTGGGGGGTCTCCTTCTGCCTCTAAAGCACTGTGAAGGGCTACCTATTAACATGCTTAGTTTGGAAATGTCAACTGGGTTACCAGGAAAGCCACCCTGGAGGCTACCCAAACCGCACTCAGTGTCGTATTTCTGCCACTGGTGATGGGTCACTGTCCTTTCTATGTTCCTGTTTCATGGACTGGATTTTAATGGTTTGGGCCATAGGTGCTAAAGAGCCTTCGAGCGTCCATACTGAGCAAGAGTTTTTAGCAATGAAATGATTCAAACAGTTGCTGAAGTGCTCTGAACACAGAGAACAAGTGTCATGAGAGCCTTGAACCCAGTATGCCCATGCTGTTCTTACAGATGGTTGACAGCATATGCAGGCAGATCAAAGGGACCTTCCTGGATCTTGTGGACTGGGACCAAACAGCTAAATTATGCCCACAGTTAACAGAAATATTTTCCAAGCCAAAAATTAGCAACCAGGTTTGACAGTATAAGGATGATAAGGTATTAACATAGATGATGATGATGATAATGATAATTAATACTTTTGAGGCACTGTTCTTTACATACATTATATATGTAATCCTGGATGATATATATAAACAATCAGTTAATGAAATAAGTCATGAAGCAGAATAAATATTTTTTGCATCAAGAATAAACATTGCTTGCATTCTTTTTTTACAAAACAAGGAGAATTGGAAGCAAGTGAGAATTGGAAGCAAATATTCCTATATTTCAGATGATAAAGCTGAAACAGAGAAATCAAGATGTATGTCCAAAGTTATAGTTAATATTTCCTATGGGATTTAAGTTAGGGGACATATTTGATATTGAAGACATGAAGTGATATAATAACAATAGTCATCATTTACATACAGTATCTCACAAACATTATATGCACAAACACATATACACATATCCTTATGTAATGAACTAGATCTCTCAAAGAATGAGTCTTTTTGTGCATATATAATCTCTGAGGAGAGAGATATGAATGACAATAACACAAATTGAAAGCAAATATTAATTCAAAACACTACCAATCATTTCAGACTTTTAATATTTCAGGTTCAAAATTACAAATGCAGGACAATATTTAAATGACTTATAATCATTTTCAATAAAAGGGATTGAAAACATTAGAAAAGACTTGATTGTTTTCAATTGTATCCTTTCTGTAAAAATTTTTGCAAATGAGAAAAAATAACATAAAAAGAAAAATTTTCAGTACTCTTTTCCAGAGATAAATATTGTTAAATCTCTGATATAAATGTATACATATATTTGTTTAGCAAGTAGAAGAAATGCTATTGAAAGTAAAAAGCATACTGTAGCTGTTTCTGCCTTCTAGATTAATGGTAGAATTCTTATTCCTGCTAGATAATTATTCTGATTTACTTGTGGAGAAGGAAGAAAAGCAATTGATGGGCCTTTTTGGTGAAACAGGCATGTTGATCAAAGAGGCCTGTTTCAACATTCATCTCTTATCACTACCTGACTCCATGCACACATGCACATCCTCACACGCTGTGTTTCTACAGGAACCCACAGGCATGTAAGCCCTTTCCTTTTATGTGGGCAAACTTTATATCTTTATCAAGGAGCTGGTTTATTTTTAGTACCAAAAAAAAAAAAAAAAAAAAAAAAAGACCTCTGCATGCCTTCTAGAATGAAGTGCATCTGATATGTGAGTAATGTTGCCAAAAATTCAGGACATTCCACGTGAGCATTCTGTGATTCCTTCACCATACCTGGGGCAAGGGACATTGGACTTTAAATGAACTAGCTTTGCTTTCCAAAAACTTATTTTAAAAACCAAGCCTTTCAAAGGAACTTGTGCATCTCTAAAGCTAAGAACAGAGGCCTTGGTCAGATATAATATGTTTAAGGCTCAAATCTTTTATCTGGATACCTTCCTAGACACAAGAAATAACCAGGGTCCAGAAATAACTACAGAACAGGTCCAGTATAAGATCATTCACTGGGCTTACTACATTCTGCCTTGATTCCTATTCTAATACATCATCCTCACTGTGTGACATTCTCTCTGTTCAATCCGGTAAAGCTGTTTTAGAGGAGGAGTGTGATTTATCCATAATGTTTGGAGATAATTACCTAGCAGGGACGAATAATCGCTTGATAAAGAACTAAGTCAACAGTTTCATTTCACATCTGAGGAAACTGAGGCATAGTAAGGTTGATTAACTTATCTAAAGCAACACAGCTAAGAAGCGAAACAACTAAGCTTTGAAACTGGCTCAAACTTCGTGCTTTTTTTTTTTATTCTTTTTAATTAGTTTCAAGTATACAGTACATTGATTGGACATTTATATAGTTTATAAAATGATCCCCGTAATTGCTCCTTCTCTCCTCTGGTTTTCCACCTAGCCAATATATTAATGCTAACTATATTACTTATGCTGTGCTCCCCATCCCCATGACCATCTATCAACTACTAATTTGTACTTCTTTAACCCTTCACCTCATTCTCCCAGCCCCCCAAACCTCCCTCCCCTCTGTCCATCACCAAATTGTCCACTATGTTTATGAGTCTGTTTTTGATTAGTTTGTTCTTTTTGTTCTTTAGATTCTGCATATAAGTGAAATCATGTAATATTTTTCTTTGTCTGACTTATTTCACTTAGCATAATAACCTCTAGGTCCATCCATGTTGTTGCAAATGGTAGGATTTCATTTTTTAAATGGCCGAGTAATAATCCATTGCATATATGAACCATAACTTCTTTATCCAGTCATCTATTGATGGGCATTTAGGTTGCTTTCTCAAAAAATTTAAAATGGATATATCTTTTGACCCAGCAATTGCACTTCTGGGTATTTATTCAAAGAAAAACAAAACAATAATTCGTAAAGATCTATATATCTCAATATTCATGGCAGCACAATTTACAATAGCCAAGATATGGAAGCAACTTAAAAGACCATCAAACTTTGTGCTTCTTTACCATTGTATCTCACTGTCATATCTCCTCCAGAATATGATCAATAGATGATTTCTGTTTATACCTCTTCATTCTTCATTCTTGTCCTCAATTGATAGGACAGTGCCTTGTACTGACCAGGAACTCAAAGAATAAATGTTGGATATCTTTTTAAGAATGCAAACAAATAAATAAAACCCACCGCCTGTGAACTTGGACTTCTATTTATTCTAAGGAGAACTTGTTCCAAGGGCTTGAAGGAAGGCCCATGGTTTGCTGGGCAGTCACATCTCTGCGATCTCCACACTTGCCTCATCAACAACAGTTCTTTTTTTCTGTGTTATATAGTATTTAATCTGTTTTACATAAGATTTGGTTGAGAAAATGGTTTCTACTACCGAAACAACTTTGAAAAATTTCTTACATAGAAGACTTAAGTAGTTCCAGCTACTTAAACTAGCTCCACATGTTTTTTCTTTTCTTTTTTTAAAATCCAAACTTATAAGAAGCAGACACATATCTATACAGTACTAAAAAGTGAAACTGCTAAATCTTTGAGGGCAAGCCACCAGCATTAATACTGATGGCAGTAAAAAGACATGAAAATTAAGTAGTGACAAAGGTGGCAGAGTAGATGATGGAACAGGAGTTGTGCTCTTGCTGCACATCCTTGGAGAAAACGTGAGTCATGTCCCTGGGCTTCAAAGTGGCATTGCTGTCAGGGAAGAAGTCTCTGCAATTGGTGGGACAGAGGCTGATGGAATCCCTTAAAGGACTCTACCAGGTCTGAGTTCTGCTAGATCTACTTTCTCCTTTTATTCTGGTCTCTGCTCACTTGTCACCTCACTTTTCCTTCCCCTAATGTGCTATCTGCAACAGCATTTTCTCCCATTAGTCACCCAGCCCTTACTTTGCTTCATTAAAAAAAAAAAAATTACTTTTCTTTATACCTGAATTATATTGCATATTTGTGTGTATTTTTTTAATTTGTTTATTGTCTGTCTCCTGGCACTAAAATGTAAGTTTTATATGGACAGGCACTTTGTTTCTTGTATTCACTTCTATTTCCCCAGTGCCATAGACGCTCAATTCCATCTTTTTTGTTGTTGTTGATAAACGAATGGATAAATGAATGCTCTACCTCAGATTTCCCTTGGGCAGAGATGAAGGTCTCCACCTCTATGTGCTTCAGAAAGGGTGTAGTTCAGACTTCTGGCCTGTGAGGTTTTTCCTTCTTTGCTAAATTTTGTTAAAAATGACTTTTCTTATTGAGTAAAGTTAATAATCTGTGTCTTCATGTTCACAACTAATGAGGAGATAGAAATCCTTAGCAACTGTGAAGTTACTTTTGAGTTACATTTGTAAATCTCTTAAGGAAATCCCCTGATATTCTCAGATGCAGTAGTCTCACTTATGCAACTCCTATGAATTTGTAAAGATATGGTAAGAAATTGATCTGAAGCATATTTTCTCCATTATTTGAAGTAAGGTATTGTTATGTGAATTGATCGTCTGAATATGATTACAGGAGAACTGCTTAACTACTTAACAAAATAAATTCTTATCCAAGTATTTTTAAGTATTTAGCAATACCAATATACTTGTGTTCCAATTGTTTAAATGGCTCATCTCTACTGAGTAAAGCAGATCCAACGGAACCTTATTGAAATGCTAACTTTGGATTTTGTTTGAGCTTTTAAACAATAAAACTTTGCAGAGACTAGTACATGAAATTTCTGTACTCCATTTTTATCAACAAACTTTAAGAAGGAATTAACAAAATAGATGCAAAAAAAAAAAATCCCCTTGAAGGTTAAGACCTAGGTTGCACCTCTAAATTCCTCAATTTCTTTGGCTTACTCATCTAGAACTTATGTTGCCAATGTCAGGCAAACTTAGCCAGTTTCTAAGCCAGTCCTAACTAGGGCCAGAGACATAATTAAAATAATAATATTGACCATTTCCTGAATACTTACATGTCATACACTGAGCTATGAACTGAAATAGTAATTCTTTTCATCTTCTTGATAAAGACCATGAGTTAGGCATTACATCATTTTACAAATGGGGAAACTGAGATTCAAAGAGGTTCATTAATTTATGCCCCAATGTCCCACAGCTGGTAAGCCACAAATACAGGATTTAGAACCAATGCTTTCATCCCTCAAGTCACTGCTATTACCCAGTGCATTGAAGGTAGATGACCTTTGTACCATGGACTTAGCTTCGATGCACTGAATAAACCCTGTGTGCCCTGGTATCTTCCAAGTTTTTTCCCTCTAACATTCCTGTGGCAGTTAACACAGTTGCAGTTCATAGGACTGGAGGTCTGCTTTGTTTTTTTCTGCCTAGCCCTTTAATTACTTCCAATAGCAGCCTACTATTCAGGCCCAATATATAAGTGAGATTTGGCATTATCCTCTTTCCCCTGGCAACATCTAGGTACATATTTCACCCCAATGAAGTCTTTGATTCTCATGCCTGTCAGAATCACATGTCTGCTTGCTCAGTTCTTTGACATTGTACATTATAGTCTTCTCCAGGTTCTGTAGACAACTTAGTTTTCCCTAGTCCAATCCTAATGATCATGCCTGCTATTTTTTCTACCAAGTTCCCATCGTGTCTTGTGGTCTAATCCACTTGAGAAATGATAACATCCTTCCACAGTTTAGCCGAAAGACTTGTTTTGGCAGAGATTTTTCTGTCCACATTATTATTTTTATTTCTCTCTTTTAGTGTTCTGATTGAGCTTGCTCATTAACAATAGTTCATCCAAGAATTAAGTGAACAGTTATTATTGATTGCAGTGCACCTAGAGATATAGCCATGTGAAATGGTGTTATGTTTAATCCCAGGTAGGTAAACTAATAGAAGACAGTTGGCTACCAGTCCAATTGAAAGAAAGAATTGAAAATCTTCTAGGCAGACATTCCAGGTAATTAACTACTTTACTGTTCTTATTTCCATCTTGTCTGCCCATTGTACTTCTCCCGGAAGTTTCCTTAACATCATCTTTGTGCCAACATCTTAATCCTGCCCTGAAGACTTCTTCTGTCAACACTTGGCTTAGAACAATTCAATTTATCTGTTTATTATGTGACCATCTCCTGAATTTCTGCTTATCCACAAATCTCCATCTGAAAAATTGGAAGAGAGGTAGAAATTATTTCCCGATTCTACCTTTTTCCAAATAAGCAAACTGTCTTTTTTCCTTCTGCCTTACAACCTTAAAAATACGTTTATCAATTAATAGCAACTATCAAGATTCTTTTAACACACTGTTTTACATTTCCAGTTAAAAATAATAAGTTAAAAAGATAAACTACATTTTAATGAAGTACCACAAGCAGCCTTAATTTTATTTATAATCTATTTTAGATTTCAGTGACTAGGGCTGATTAGGGCAGTCAGTAAAAAATACTGTTGGATGACCAACGATCTGGACTGATTTTATGTTCTACCTCTTCCACTAACCTTCTACAATGTTGGGCAATTCTTTTCATATTTTTGAATTTCCTGATAATACAGAAAATTAGACCACATAATGTTCTAGGTTCTGGAACATTTCATAGTTATAGTATATCACAAACCTGTTTTAATGTTTTACTAAGAAATAGATGTTACTTGAGTTTATTTTATCTTATTGTAATTTATCAGATAATTTATTTCTATACCACTTAAAATTTTTTTAAAAATTCTTTTAAATTAGACCGTTGAGCCTCCCAGTACTCTGTGTTTATTCCCCCTTTATTATCCTTGAATATATAATAAAATTTCATTTGAGTGCTCTAGATCTGCCTCATCTAGAATAAGAGATATTAAAAAAGTTGTCCAGCATTCCATCCTGGACAAGAATGTGAAGAGGGTATAGGCCAGTATGGAGACATAGGGGACAACCAAAAACAGAACTCAAAGGGAAAGATAAATCTTTGGGACAGATGGGCTGATTTCACCAGTCACCTCTCACCACTGAAGGACTCTTCTTTTGATTCCAACCTGAAAGGCTATGAGTTTTATATTTACTAATAAAGGAAACTTTTTACTTATGTATTTAACCTTTATTTATTTAAGTGAAATAATTACTACATGCCAGGCTTCAGGCTAGGAACTGGAGATACAGAGGGAGCAGAGGAACTCAGTGTATACAGACAGGCATTAGTTAAATAATCATCTAATAAATACAATTACACAATGTGGTAAGTGCTATTGTAGTTCTAATGTAAAGGTTCCTCCCATCCACCATATCTGCTATTCTAAAATGCTCCTTACTCTACTATATGGTGGAAGGCAGGCAAGTATGTGTGTGTGTGTGTGTGTGTGTGTGTGTGTGTGTGCGCGCGCGCGCGCGCGTGCGCGCGCATGCGCATTTCCACATGAGAGTAAGGTCTCAGTTTTTTTTTTTTTTATCTCAGCTAACATCTTTGCCTGGATATAAAAGGATTTCCTTCGCCCAGGATTTGATATTTCACAAATGGAAATGTGTGAGTTCTGTGAATGAGAAAGACTGTGAATTCTGTTTTTAACTTACTAACTATATCAACAAGATTTGTGACTGATTACACCGCAAATTACCTAAGAGCAAATACTCTTCACCAAAGTAAATATTATTTTCTTTTAAGATAATTTACAACTCTTATAAGTTATGAGGATTATATTTTTCCTATTAACTTAACTTTTGACCTTACTCCTTATAAAATAATATTCCTGGCAGAATATTGTTAAGAAATATCCGATCTTCTCTTAAACCTACATATATTATAAGGCCCATTATATTAGCTTTGAAAATCTGTGTCTGGCTGGATAAACTCAATCTAAATGACTCTTTTTAATTATATCATCTTTCCCAATTATGTGCGTGTGGAGGTGCTCAGTTCAACCAATTTAGCCTACTAAATTTTAAAGAAACATGAAAGTGAGGAATCTGACTTTGTCTAGGGGCATTAGTTGTGGGCATTACTAAAAAGCAAAGGTAACACAATTCTATCTATCTATCTATTTATCTATCTATCTATCTATCTATCTATCATCTATATAACATCTTACTGTTGAAACTTATTGGATTTTATTAACCAATACCATCATAATAAAAAAATAATAAATAAATGCAAAAAATAAATAAATAAAAATAAAAAACAAAGGCAGCAAACATTTAAAGACCATCTCATTGAAAGAGAATCTAAAGATCCCAGCAGGAAACACCCAAACCTCATGATCAAGCCAGTGTCAACCATTTGTAGGTTTGATCCTATTGGTTCATTTAGCTCTTCATACAGATGTATACAATATTATCTACCATGCATACAATATGATGGTAAAGACAGAAATGTTCTTATGTTGCTTATAATCTAGCTGATGCTTTTATATACCACAAACATACAAATAGTCAATGTTTATTAGTTGTAACATTTGAAAGATACATTTGTTCTATAACACATTGCTTCTGCACTAACAACATAAGATATCTGTTATTCAATGTTAGTTGAAAATTTCCCTACTACCCTTTATCTTTCTTAATTATTATGGACATAGAGAAACATGATTCTCTAGGTTATTGCTGACTCTTCCTTGTGTGGGGAAGGGCGAAATGGGTGTCTAAGGAACCCATTAAAATAAAAGCATATTCTTGAAAAATGCAGTCAGAGGAATAAACTAAACTTCTTAGCATATGACCCAGTCTGGAAATTGTTCTATTACTTGTATGGCCTGGTTGCGCTAACTGGAGCATTCCTAGAAATGGCATCAGATGAAAGCCAATGCACATCTCAGTAAGATGCTGGCTGAAATCCCACCAAATAAGACTTGGTTCTATAATTAGTTCAACGAAAACAACACAGGGCTGAGCAGCTTGCAGTTTCTTGTAGAAGTCTTTAATGTTGGAACTTGAGATCCAATTCAGCTACATTTGACTGCATGTTAATAGCGCTCCCTTTTAATGGGATAAATCTTAAGTGTTATTGGCTTAGTTTTTGAGAGTTTCTTGAGTGTTCTTAGTTTTTGAGAGTTTCTTGAGTGTAAAATGGTGCTCAGAAAAATCTGTCGTTAGTGTGTTGGGATCCTGAGGAAGAAGCTAATAAACTTAAACTGCATTCACTGAAATTCAATATCAGATTGCAAACAGATTATGAATGGAGTATTGTGTTCTTTTCTGGGTGCTGTACTTCAACAGTGACACTGACGATTATAACATACAAGATGCAAAAAGTGCCATTCAGGAGGGAACCTAGGAGGAAGGTTTTACAACTAATAGTTGAGAGGATACTGAATGTTTTCCCTGAAGAAATGAAGACTTGGGGTTAGGGAAGACGGCAGGAGTTGGGGAGAAGTGGAGTTATAAAGAATTAGCTTGTTTAAGTTTGCTCTAAAAGGCTGTATAAAGACTCAGTGAAAGATTCTGGCAGGCAAATTTGGGGATGTAAAATCAAGAAGAAAAATCAAAGCTATTCAAATAGAAAGAGCTGCCTCTCCAAACAGAATCTACCCCAAACTGTGATGTTCCAGATGAAGCTGGGGACCCCACTCTCTATAACTTGTAGAAGAGAATCCTGTGATTAGAAGAAGTAAATTTGATTTAGGTAGAAAGGGTTAAAGTCTTGGAGTTGGGCACACATGAGTTTGTACAGCAGCTCCTTAAATTTTTGGCTATAAATGTAAGTCATTTACCTTATCCGAATCTGAGTTCTATCATTTTAAAAATAGAAGTAACACTTTCCTCAATATATTTGTTTTATACTGAATAAATAATACTTTATATGTCAGTGGTATATTGAAACGCTTGACACACAGAAGGCTCCCCTCTGAGTAACTTGTAGAACCCCTTCTAGTTTTAGGAATCTCAAATTCTGAGAATGGTACAGAGTATGTATTCTATTTTTTATTTTTTGCTATGTATCTTATTCCATGCTAATTCTATCTTTTCTTATACATGCGATTGTCCTGCTTAAATACTTCTTTTATGGGTTTGAAATACCCTACATTCCAAGCCAGAGGTTCTGAAATTAGTGTGAGATGATCCAAATGATGTTTAGTATTTTCATCATAAGTGATTCTACCAGAGACCCTGTAGTTAAAGGGAAGTGAAGTAACTAGCCATCCATCCTCTACACATGATAGTGAGGAGGTACAGCCATTTTTTGTGAACCCTGAGCTTTCCGAAAGGTTCACTACATTTTATCCCTCATGGTTCTTCTTTTAATGACTATAAGATGGGTAGTTTGGGTGCATCTCACAAGCCTTTCAGGTAATCTTCCAGAGGTTTGTTACTCTTAAAATATGGCATACTTTGTAGTGCATTTTGTTCCTAAACATCAAGTGGACCTTAAATTCTCACTTGATTTCTTAATTGTTTTGAGAACTTCATGGTGCTCAGAACTGTGTCTTGCCTTTTAAGACATGGAAGTTTAGAAAGTCAGAAACACAATTGAGAGGCTTCCCATCCCATCCTTTAATAGGTCAATGGAAGAGCAGAGGTCCAAAGACTTGAAAGGGTCTGTCCAGGAGTACATATTTGTTATTGTATACTAGAACTATATCAGGTCAGATGCTCTTAGTTATAAGAAACATTGACTCTAAACTGTGTTAAAAAATAACTGAATGCATTATATCATGTATCAAGAAATCCAGAGGTGGAATATTGTACAAATAAGACACAATCAAGAGCTCCGACTCTTATTACTCTGTTCTTCTCTCTGCTCTGTTCTTTTACTAGGTGTCAGCTTTGGGTTGGGCTTGCATCCTTCATGCTCTCAACATGAAGCCCTAACTTCTGGTATCTCAATGTGACTGTATTTGGAGATAGAGTATTTAAAAAACTAAGTTAAAATGAGCTCCTTAGAATAGGTCCTAATCCAATATGACTAGTGTCCTTAGAAGAATAGATTGACACACATACTACACAGAGGGACAACAATATGAAGACATGGAGAAGACAGCTATCTACAGGCCTTTCGAAACCAAGGAGAGAGGTCTCAAGAAACAAACCCTGGCAACACACCTCGATCTTGTTCTAACCTCCACAATTGTGAGAAAATAAATTTCTGTTATATAAGCAACTCAGTCTGTGCTCTTTGTTACAATAGTCCTAGAAACTTAGCACACAGTTTTTGAGAGAAAACTTTATTTGCTAACAGATTGAAGCAAAAGAACTTTTTGGATGAAAAATTATGGCATTTGACTAAAGGTTTTTCTTCAAAGGTTAATATATTCCTACTTATAGAATTTGTCTTCCATATAAAAACATGAGACATTGTATGCTTTAATTTTTTTCTTTTAATTTTGATACTAGTAAAACATTTTGTGAGCTCCTACTCCTGGAGACATACTTTGTCTCTTAAGCCAAGACATACTTTGTCTCTTAAGCCATTCTGTCAGTCTTTACAACAGATATTACCTTTTTTTTTTTAATATACTGCCATGATGCTATTGCTTCCATTATTTAAACATGAGTTTGTTTTTCAAAAATATTTAAATTTTTTTTGATATAGATTCAGTAGGAAATGAATTAGCTTAATCTTGGTCATTGGTTCAAAAAGGAGCCCTCGGGAATTTATGGCCAATAATTCTGAAGCAAAACATAATAAAATTCTGAAGAACAAATAAAATTATAACATCTTCATGCCTTTGGCTAAAAAGAAAAAATCTAAATTATTGTGCGGGATTATGTTTAAATGTTTTTGTGTAAAGCATATTCTAAGTGTTTTATATCTAATAACTAATTTAATGCTTACAACACCATAGATGCTCTTATCATCCTTATTTAACAGTCACTGTGAGTCTATATGACTTGAAGCATTCATAAAGATATGGAATGAGAGAGCTAGATTGTGAGTTCTGGCACTGTGGCTCTAAAGCTCCCCCTTTTAATTGTCTTCCAGGACTCCTCTCACTTGCTCACCAGTACTTCTGTGACTCCAGTTAGTTGGGTTAGAATTTGCTGTCCATGATCTATATGTCTCTTAATCTACTTACATATACCATCTTTTTATCTCTCTGTGCCACACTATAGGTAATTTCTTCAAATTATATTTTCCAACTGATAGTCTCTGCAAGTCTGTTTAATTTTCTCTTTCTCTCAGCTATTGAAATATGTGTATGTGTTTGAAATATACAAGTTTTATTTAGTTCTTTTTTCTAAACCGTACCTTATCATTTTTAATGTTGTTTTTTCATTCTTATTTTTTATTCTCTCTTTCATTTATTTTAAATTTTTATACATGGCTATTTCACATTTTCATCAGATCATTACAATATCTGGAGTCTTGCGGGAGGGGGCCCAAGTCTCATTCATTGTCTCTGCTGTCTCAATTATTTTTTGTGTATTTTGTGAGTTTTTTGAAATTGCAGACTGTATTTTATTAAATGAAATTTGTGAGAATCCCAAGGGTCAGTGTTGGGCATGCTGATTGCAATGACGTAAACATTTACTTCCAGGCAATCTCATCTTATAGCTCCTTCGTCTGTTTTCTTACTTCCTGCTCCCCACTCAAGTTTTAGTTCACCGTGACTGTTAATGTTTATTTAATTCTTAGACCCTTAGAAATTCCCCTTCATTCTAAAAAGCACAACAATACATTAAAATTAAGTCTATTATATTTGTGTAGTTCATAATTAAGTATATTTTATCCGGAAGGCCCCTTAGAGTAACTAGTTGGCCATATTGCTGAATATTGAAATCCAAATCTTTCTTTGATAAGTTAAAATGTTCAGGTCATGCTAAGCATTTGGGTTGTTTGAAGCTCTAAAAATTTCACATACATTCTCCAGAAGGATAACACATCATCTATTTACCCAAGTCCAATCATTCCAGACTCTGTTTTTCTAATGACAGAAATAAAGGTCAGAGGGATGAAATGACTTATCTAAGTTACTTCTACAACTGGAAAACAAAGAAAGGACTCGAACTTATCATTAGGAACCAAAAACCTTTTCAGGTTTATCTAGTTGACTGTGAATTAGACTCAGAAAAAAATTCTCCAAAAATGGTAAAGTAAGAGATCTCCTAGCCGCAGACTGCTTGGCTTGTGCAAGTAATCCTGGATATCCAGCAAAGACCACTTCTCCATTTGAAGTACAAACCACAGTTCTCTCCAACCTGAGTCTGATCAGTACTCACGAGGTTGAGTAAAGATAAATTGCAAGGAAGAAAAATGTACCCATTGATGAGATATTTTGGAATCCTGGACACATCATAGGTTACCTCTTATTAGGATTCACTGAGAATGACCCAAATCTAGATGTTTCACTCTCCAAGATTCAAGAAAGGATATACATTTGCATTCTCACAATGACAAGAACCGGGCAATAATATTCCAAGGGAGATTTTGCCAAAGTCTCACTTCCTCAGAAATACCCATATCAAGAGCTTGGTGTTTAAGAGGGCTCTATTTTCTGGGTTCAGCAGACTTTGGTCACTTTGGATCATAGATTAACAAGTGAGAGAGATCTGCCCTAGAGACCTATCTTCTGTCTTAGAGGCCTAGTTCACATTTTTTGGTAGTGAAGATAGCACATTAAGGATGCCTAAAAGAATAACATAGACAGATATTTCTAAAATCAGTATATAAGTTTTGTAAATAACACTTGCTATGCTCGCAGCGTAAAAGCCTGACATTTCAAAGGCTCTCAAATTAATACTTGTTGATCGAATATTTTAAAAAAGAAAAAAATGACTGAACCTAGTGCTTTAGCTTTAGTAACAGTATTGCTTTGTGCCACTGGATGGTGCTATAAAACCACTTACACAGACGCAAAAAGGAATTTGATGCCTTCCAAGTAGAAGATATATCTCTCACTGTCTCAGCTTTTTAAACTGTTTCAATCTGGACATCATGTAGGCTTTTCTTTCAGAGAAAAGCTGAAGAATTTATGATTCATTTTTTTTCTTTAAAGATTTTATTTTTTTTAGAGCAGTTTTAAGTTCACAGCAAAACTAAGAAGATATAGAGATTTCCCACATACCCCCTACTCACACACATGCACGGCCTTGCCCAATTATTAACACCATTCACCAGACTGGTATGTTTGTTATAGGTGATAAACCTACACTGCGTTTCATTATCACCCAAAGTCCATAGCTTACATTGATTCATTCTTGGAGTTGTACATTCTATGGATTTGGTCAAATGTATTCATTTGTATTCATCATTATAGTATCATATAGAGGGTTTCACTGCCCTAAAAATCTTCTGTTTTCTGCCTATTCACCTCCTCCACCCCCACTGATTCATTCTTAAAAGCAGTGATTGATTGTACCAGTATCATTTCTACTGAAACTGGTCTATACTGAGACCATTTCTATAGCTCTGACACTCAGAAGATAGACACATCTGTGAAGTGTTTAATCTGTGAAGTGTTTTGTTGTTCTTTTGTCAGAAGTGGCAGTACAGATTAACTAATAGAAAAAAAGAAACGAGGAATTCTGAAATTTGGGTCCCAGACTCAACATCCCCATATGACTTTCCTCAAAGTAAAAATGTTCAATTTGACCAGTGGTTTTCAAATTACGCTCTTGTTTTTCAATGACCTAAGGATTCTTCAGTGATGCCTCCAGCTACAATGGTGTGTTTGTGTGTGTGTGTGTGTGTGTGTGTGTGTGTGTGTGTGTGTGTGAGTGTGCAGTGCATGTACGTGTTTGCTAGTTGGAGAATGTGCAAAAGGGGAATGAGAGCAGGACTCCCTCTTCTAAATCTTTCAACCAAAATAGCTCCATGATGGTGGTGGCGGTAGAAAATATATGTTCTTTTGTTTTGTTTTGTTTTGTTTTGTTTTGTTTTGTTTTGTTTTGTTTTAAGACTGTTTTCTGTTAGAGGAAAATTTGAACGAACTACCAGGCTCAATGATCTCAAAGGGTTTTCCAGTCCCAACATTCTATAGTTTTAAGTTCTTTAGTTTTCTTGGTTAAATGTGTCTCTTGTTCTGCCTGTATGCAGACTAAAAAGACATGGGGCTCTGGGTTAGCCTGGAAGCAGAAGCATCATACAGGTCTATGCTCACTCTCAAAGCTCCCTTCTCTGTCACTCTGAGCTCTGGTTGCCTGGCTCAAACAAGCTACCCCTCAGGAGGTGGTATTTAGAGAAAGATTGGAGAGACATGAAGCTTTTAGGGTAACACAAGCAACTGAAGACGAAGATATACCCACTCCTTATAGTGAGCATGAGGAAGTACAAGGCAGAAACTGAATGCCGAAGCCCTCAAATAGGAAAGTGTCAACCCAGGGCAGACTGTGTACAGAGGCAGGAACAAAGTATGCATGGAGAAGGGCAGGTGAGAAATGTTGTAAGCCAGGTCGACAAGCATGTTTGAATGTTCACTATATGCTGGGTTATAAGGATATAGAAGTGAATGTAAGGAGATGTCAGGAGATTGGAGACAGACACATACATGGAAAGCTATTAGGCCACATTAAGTATTTTGAGAGTGGATGAACAGAGTGCTCAGTCAATTTAGAGAAAAGACACCAAACCTAGTTGGAGGGTTGGAAGCTTCCTGGAGGAGCTAAAGTCCAAACTGAATCTCCAGCCCCAGAGGCCACTACCTCAATTATTCTTGGTTGAAAGATTTTTATCAGTTTTTTTGTGTGGACATTTTTTAAATCAGACTTCTATATATCATTGATGGTTGCTTTCATACAATTATGTAGTATTAGTAGTCATTCTTCATTAAGTTCTAAGCACAATGGTAAGCACTATACATATAATTCCACATTTAATCCTCATAATAATTCTGTGAGATAGGCAGGTATTAAGACCCTTATGTTGAAAACTTTTCATGGAAAATTTTAAGCTCAAACAAGTTTATATATATATGTAGAATTAGCTCTATTGTACCCATCACCCAGTATGAAAAATTCTCAACTCATGGCCAATGGTATTTCATCTAGACCCCACATATTTTCTGGCGTCAGAAGTATGTTGAAGCAAATTTCAGACATGATGTCATTTCTGTACATGGCTCAGTATGATAATCTAAAAATAAGGATACTTGAAAAATGTAACCACAAGTCTGCTTCCAGCTAAGAAGGAGAACAAGAACTGGATTTATACCCTTCTGCCTGAAAAAAAACCAAACAAATAAACAAAAGACAAACTATGTCAAATGATGATTTTAAGGGCACTGGACATCAGGCAGTGAAGGACAGTGATACTTGAGACATGAGAAATAGATGAATTGTGTCCTCTCCTTGTTCCAGCTTATTGCCTTGAGAGGGTCCAGATGTGGTAGAGGGAGGAGGAACACAGAGGAAGCAGATGGACTCCCTGAGCAGGTCTCTTGTAGCAGTGATAATTTGACTATAAAATTCAAATGGAAATGAGAATGATTTAGAATAGCTAAAGACAATTTTGAAAAAAAAAAAAAAAAAAAACTAAGTTGGATAAATAACATTATCTGATTTCAAGACTTATTATAAAGTTACAATAATGAAAACAGTATCATACTGGCATTACCATAGGCAGATAGAATCAGAATAGAGGGTTTAGAAATAGACCACATATATATGACAACTGATTTTTGATGAAGGTACAAAGGAAATCAGTGGAGAGAGGATAATCTTTTCAATAAATAGTATGAGAACAATTGAATATCAAAAAATATATAAAATTTAATACATACTTTACACAGTATACAAAAAATAATTCAAAATGGATCATGGACCTAAACTTAAAACCTAAAATTATACAACCTCTAAACCTCTAGAATATAGAAAACTTTTGTGACCTTGGGTTAAGCAAAGTCTTCTTATATAGATCATAAAAAACAGAGTCCACAAAATAAAGAATTGATCATTTGAATTTTATCAAATTTTAAAACATCTGTTCTTTGAAAAATTCTGTTAAGAGAATGAAAAGATAAGCTACAGCCTAACAGAAGATATTTGCAAATCACATATCTGATAAAGTACTTGACCATAGATATAGATATAGATTCAAGACACTTTACCACAGAAGATGTATGTGTGTGTGTGTGTTTTATATATATATATATATATATATATATATATATATATATATATATATAAATATATGAACTTGAAAAGATGCTCAACATTATTAACCATTAGAGAAATGCAAATTAAAACTATAGTATAATACCACTACATACCTATTACAATGGTGAAAAATAAAAGTGGACAGTGCCAAATATTGTGAAGGATACAGAGCTTTAACTAGTATAGAACCTGGAGGCCAGTCTCTAAACAGGTTTCCGATTGCCTTGCTTTGCCAATATTATCAGAATATTTTGGCTAAACACACACTTACTTAATTAGGGAATCAAAGTCTGAGGTAAATGCAATAAAATGAGACCTGAGAATGTGGTCATCTGCCTTCCAAATCAGGAGCATTGAACAATTAGGGACCCTAAATGATTAGAGAGGTTGGAGAGTTTTAATGCACATTGAGGTCCACTAAACTGCAAACATGAACCAGGATTTTGGGGGGCTCCTCACTGAAGCATACCTGAAGACTCCTTATGAAAAAAAGGCAGAAAAAGAGGCCTCTAACTTGGGATGCACATCAGCAGTACACATTTTCTTCTCTGGACTGTCCATCTCCACAGTTCAAATACCCATCATGAATTGAAGTTTGATATTGCAATTGAACTATCTGCTAAAAATAGGAGGGAAATTAAAGGGGAAATAGTTATTGTATTGTGACAAAACATTGAATGTTTTCCATCTGGTGAGGATGACTTAGAAGTGTGAGGAAAAACTCAAGTAGTACTCTCAAACAATCAGGACAACAAATCAAGTATTACAAAAAATAACATTACCTTAAGCTCTTGTTTCTGATCAATAACACTACAGATTAACAAGGCAGTAAGTAATGATTATTCATTACTTACTTAAGAAGTTAAATAATTGACTTAGGCAGTTGAATTTTTAGTCAGAGAAGCACACATTAATGATTCAAATCATGAAACTGAGAACTGGGAATTTTTCATTGTGCTGGACACAGTTCTTCATGCCCTGTTGCCCTTTCCCTTCCTTCTTGGTCAAAATCGTGGAGTCGTCTCAAATAATAGTCCCTTTGGTCATCTTGTGCCTTTGTTTTTTTCATCTGCAAAATAGAGACAAATATTACTGTACTGGAATAGCATAATAGGGGCCTAATATATATCCCTTAAGTGAATTAATGGATTGGTTCCTTCAACACTTAAGTGCTACCAAAGGTCACATCAGTGATCGTAATCTTTCAGTGACTCTAAACCTTACAGAGGATGTAAACTATTTCCTGACTTCAACCGTAAAAACCAACTTCCTTATTTCAGTAGAAATGATACTGTTAGCAACGAGTCAATACCATGAAGTGTGCATTTCCTCACACTTCCATCTTTTTCAAAATTCTTCAGTGCTTTTTTTTTTTTTTTAAGTTGGAAAGAATCTCAGCAGTCTTCCAGCTATTTCTACTCTTTCTCATGGGAACAAAGAGAAGCGCTGAATGACTGAGTGACTTGGTTCCATTTACAAAGCAGAGCCCCTAGGCCTAGCCATCGTTTTTCTACTCAAGAGCAACTATTGATAGAATTGCCTAACCTCAATTAAATTCCAGAACAAATAGAAGTATCTAATGCTCCAATAAACCTGTTCTTAGTACCAGGTAGCAGAAGAGAATCTGTTGTAAGAATTGACTAAAGAGATGGTAGAAGCCATATCAATAAATGAGCATGGCTGCCCAGACTTGTTTAATTCTGTCACTTCATTCATCCTTAATTGCAAAAAACTCAGTGCAGAGGGTATATTAAAGAAGGAGGATGTGGAAGGTTTGTTTATTCCTGAGGGTAGCGCCTTAATACTCAAACACTAGATGGCTTCAACTTCTAAAGAAATTGTAGGTGGGAACAGTTGGAGTGGAGTGAGGGAATGAGTTGAAAAACTGTTCAGTGTAAGTCTCTGCCTATAGGTAGACCCATCTCAGCCAAGCTAGTCCCAGTGAGACCTGAAGTGGGGTGGGGGAAGTTGTTGAAAAATAAGAGGAATCACAATCCAATGGAACAAAGAAGCTATTTCCAGAATATGAAACCTTAAAATAAGTAAAAGGGAAAGAGAGGAAGATATTCACCTAGGGGTACTAAGGTTGTATCCACAGGAGTTACACATCTGCTGCTTTGAAATGTATACCATCTCATATTCATGACTTGATTTCCAGCAAGGGAACAGAAAGCCCTGCCCCATGTTTTACCTGAATGCTAGGTCTGCTATTATAGATACAGTTGGGAGATTAGAGCCGGCCATTCCTAGCCACATCCATTATTGGCAATCATACTCTTCTGTAAACTACAATAACAGTTATAATTCAGAATCATAGCACTTTAAAGTGAGAGGAACCCTAGAACAGGGGTTTCTATCCTTGGCACTACTGACATTTTGAACCCAACAATTCCTTTAATGGGGGATCACCCTATGTATTGTTGAGTAGTTAGCAGCATCCTTGGTCTCAACTCATTAGATGTCAGTAATCAGCTTCCCAACAGTGACAGCAAAAAAAATGTCTCTGGACATTGCAAATGTCAAATTGCCCACAGTTGAAAACCACCGCCCTAGAACACTGTATCAAATCCTTCACACACCTTATATACACAGAAAATGAAAATATTTGTGTAGGACAAGGAGTAAACTGAGGGGATCTGGGAATAGCTATATAAAGCTTGACAAAAATTTTTTTTATTGCATTATATATATTTAGGGGAAATAGTAAAATATTTAGAAAAATAATGAAAATTAAACTTATATAAATTTTAAATAAAATCATTTCAAAATTTTAAATTAGAAATTTGAACTTACATTCACTGACATATCTTTTACCAACAACTATCATGCTTGAAATGGCTATGTGCAATGTTAGTCAAGAGATGTTAATGATAATTACTTCAAATTCTTAGTGGTCTCTATCAACAAGAAACTTAACTTGTATGAGAAGATAATTTAAAAATTCTTAAACCATTGTTTATAATCGTTTGAAGATTTGTATTCTTTGATATTAAAGAACCTAGTAGATTATCCTTTTCTTAGACTAACAAATCAGTGTTTAAACTTGATAAAGTGAAAGTATTTCAAATTTGTACTTTTATATATCTTGAGTTTCAAAATAATAAGGAAAGTCTAATTTCTACATTGCAAATGCATCATAAAAGCTGTTGCCCTGCAGCTACCATGGAAACAACTAGATAGACATCTTGTCCATCAGCTGCAGATGACAGGAGAACCTGATATATAAAGACAGAGATTCTAGGCTGATAGAGTCGCTGAGTAGACCAGAAAGCCCTACCATGTTTTCACATCTTCTATCTCCAGTTCGATGTACCTTGGGCTGAGTTCTAAGCTCTGGGCACCTGGCAACAAACTTCCTACTGGTCCTCAGATTTCATCTAGGATATTTGGTGGATATATGCTCTGAAGCTGACTGCTGATATGCCTGAGCTATGAAGCACCTTCTTGGCTGCGCTCACGGCATCACGGTGGAGCAATACACGGTAAATGTAGCTCGTCGTACTCGCTGTCTTCTCTGGGAACTGTGAGAGTCCCTCTCGGGCTGCACCACTCCTTAAGGAACCTGTGATGAAACTCTTTTTGGTTAGAGGCACCTGGTCCCAGAGCCTCAGCTACTCCAAGTTCCATAGGGCATTCTGAGTGTTAAGAGGCTCAATAATTCATAGCACACATGGAATTCATTTGCAGCACATCATTGTGATACAAAACGTAGATTGGGAAGCTCTGCTTAAGAGAATTTCACCTGGCCCTGGATGAGTACCCTGTGGCCCAGAGAGGGGCATGACTCAACCCGGGTCATACAACTAAATAAATGACAGAGCTGCAACTAGAACTGCTTCTGGTTCCTGGCATCGCAAATATGTAGATCACTCATTTCTTTATTTTTTCCTCCCCCTGTATTTCTTTCTCCCATTGACTCATTCACCACAAATTCCTCATGTGCCTAGTCTACTCGTCGAAGACATTGGCTTGCAAAGCACCTACCACAGAAGGGCAGTGTGTTTTAAGCTTTGGCGTGTATAAAAATAGAACTTAAAAACAGGTGTATTTGGAAAGAAAGTTGAAGGAGAAAGAAGAGTAGAGATTTCCAATAGTTAGCATAAGGCAATAATTTCATCTTACTTCATCTGATTTCTTTGGCTGAGTCCTATGCTGAATATTAGATCTGGGTGACCTGGAAGGAGACATAATGACCCAAAGGCAACAAATATGTAAGAGTTCAAAACAACAGATTCTTTTATCTAATGAAAAATGGAAATGATTTTAGATGTTTGAAGGGATATGCAGTGGTTTCCAAGTACTAGTGTGCATGAAAATCTCCTTGGAAGTGCATTTGACTTATCTATGCAAGTGATTCTAAGTCATCTGGTTTGAAGTGAAGCACACACATGGATCTGCATTTTAACAAGCACTCTGGGATTATCTGATTGAGAAATGCTGAAATAGGAATAAGACCTTATAGCTTGATTGTGCTATATAATAGGGACATTTCAAAAAGCCAAGAGGAAAATAAATTTTTTAGTTAAAGAATTTTAATTTCTCTAGGGTAACTCCTATTTAGAATATTCACATTGTAAATTTTCCTAAAGATTCAAAAAAATTCCTCTCCACTCCCTCTGTTTTTCTCTTTTACTTTTATCTGTTTGAAACTAGGAGAAGGGGTATTTGATGTTTGTTCTTAAATGAATGCAAGCCATTTTTTAAATTTTTTAATTACAATTGACATAAATATTATAGATGAATGAATGAAGAAGATGTGGCATATATATATGATGGAATATTACTCAGCCATAAAAACAAATGAAAGCCTGTTATTTGCAACAATGTGGATGGACCTAGAGGATATTATGCTAAGTGAAATAAGTCAGACAGAGAAAGGGAAGTAATTTTTATAATAACCACATCACAAGTGGAATAACCAGTCAATAAGCTTCCCTGGTTTTCTGGGTCTTTGGTCCTTTGCTCTGCACCCCAAATCCAAATATTCACTAAATCTCCTCTTGTTTTGGGCAACCTGACTAGACACACTTGGGCTAGACTGCCACTCTCTGCTTCCCAGAGAAGGTGAGGCAGATAGTGGAAGAATAGGATAGAGATAGTGACAGCCTTTCTGAATGTAGGGAGTGGGAAGACTTGGAGCATATCTCATCAATTATGATACAGGTATGGCCCCAGGAAACCATATGACAGAGTCCATAGAACAGGTCCAGAAACGGGTTCATAAACACTTTCTTACCCTTAGTTAATCATTTTCTCCTTAAGGTCCTTTTAAAGAAATCTTAAGTGTTTATGTGTCATATTATGTTAGTAGTCATGTGTGGTGTGTGTGTGTGTGTGTGTGTGTGTGTGTGTGTGTGTGTGTGTGAGAGAGAGAGAGAGAGAGAGAGAGAGAGAATTACTACAGTGAAAAGAGAAGATTAGAGTCCCCTGACTAGAGTTGACTTTATTTCCCTCATTTTGAAGGAATGGAGATTTAGAAAGTTAACATGTTGTGTAACTTTAAATAAATTACGCTACTCTTCCAAACTTCTGAACCTATAAAATGGGGGGCTTGGCATAGACAGCCTCATGGTAACAAAATATCATAATTAACTTGGCCCAAATCACATAATTAAGAAAGGACTTTAATCCAGTTCTTCTTTTTTAGAATTCAGTATATGGTCTTCTAAATAATGTGTCTTATCAAAGAGAATGAACCTCAGAGCAATTAATTGGAGTCCCACAATCTAGGATAATCAAGTAAGAAACACTCCCTGCACTGCTGTCTTTCTGAGAGCCAAACTGTATGGACCAACTTCCTCTGCATGGTCATGTATTAGGACTGCCCTGAGGACGTCATCTGGCCCTGGCTATTTCCCTGAACCCACGTGCTGAGTCCAAGAATCGGGCTATGATGAGAGTACCAGAACAGCAGCAGCAGCTTCCCTACAGAATGGTCTTCTCAGCCAAAGCAGATAGATATCAGCCTGCTGGAATTTTAAGGCATCTGTGTCCGTTAAGCTTTAGTTCCAGTCTTTCTGCCTTGCCACTTTGGAAGTGAGGAAATAGTGCTTTCCTTGCAACACCCAACCATCAGATATAAATCTTGCATGGCATAACAAGTCCAGACAGTGAGTAAGACCACCTCTTCCTAGTTCCCGACAACTGTGTGACCTTGGGAAGGTCGCTTGAATTCTTTGAATCTCCATTTCCAAATGCAGGGATTATTGGTCAGATAATCTCAAAGACAGATGTAATCTCAAACTTCTAAGAATCATGAAAAATTACCTGGGGAGCTTGTTAAAATGCAGACTTATATGGGCTGTTGTCCAAATGATTCTGATTCAGTCAATTGAAATAGGGCACAGGAATCTGAATTTTTAACAAACACTCTAAGTGATCCTGCTAGAAGTAGTCTGTAGACAACATTTTCAGAAATACTGCAGGGCCGAGGACCCCTCTAGCTCACGCTGTATAGATGTGTCCATCTCCCTATATAGCTAACCAATCACTGAGTGCCAGTGACTATTCAGGCAGAGTATCTGCTGCATCCTCCCCCTCCTTTTAATCCCACACAACACCAGTTTTATGTCAGGATGATGACCATAACTTCTGTTTTGAATTCCTGCCCGCACGCTCTTATTCTGCTTTTCATGCTTTCCCATTATGGTCTGCTTATATTCCTAACATCTTCTCATCAACACCATGCAATGGCTGATAGTTATCTGTAGGATGAAATGCAAACTCCTTAATCTAGCAATTATCTACAAATCCTTATCTTCCATGTGTCCCCTGAAAGAACTTTCTACACAAAGAGAATTTGACCACTTGAAATCTCCTGAATGAGTGTTGTGTGTTCTCACCATCATGCCCTTTGCTCATATCTTGTTTTCTTACTGATACTCTGCCTTCGACCCCTTTGTACCCACTGTCTAAATTCTATTTAATTTTTGAAGTCCAGCTTTAAAGTTCACCTCTTTTATGGTTCTTTTCTGACCACACCTCTTGATCATGAACTCTCTCTTCTTTATTTCCATAGCTCTAGTCCAGCACCATGAAACATCATTCTAACTTTTCTGCCTACATTGTGTACTTTTTGCAGTACCCTCACTTGCTTTGAGCACAGTGGTGTCTCTTAGTGGTTATGCATTTCTGTATCTTTCATGAGGCTTTGCAAAGACAGAGTAGGCATTCAATGAAGATTTACTGAACAGTCTTCTCACAGAAGACCTTTACTGGTTAAACAACAAAACTAGTATATACTTGAATGAGCTAATTAACTTCTCCCATTTTTCTGTTTGCAAAATAGAAGAACCCAAACAGGATACTCCTCATCTCAGGATATTACAAGAAATCATTTTTGAAGATGAATAATTGTTGACTAAGAAACAAAATACATAGCTGCACCTGCTTATTTAGATTAAGAATGATTCCTTTAAGTAATAACACGAGCTTTTTTCCCCCTGTGAAGGATTTCCTGACGTCCTCAGACATACTTATTGTTGTTAATAATAATGACATTTATTAAACAATACAATGAATCAGACATTCTTAAGTACTTCATATACATTATTTTATATAATTATTACACTCATGAAGTATAATAGATGTTAATATTTTATAATAGCAATAGTAATTGAAACTTACTGTGCATATATTATTAGGTGTTTTACATACATTCCTCTTTCTTCCCTGCAAAAGCCACATAACTAATACTAGTATCTCCATTTCACACAGGTGGATACAAAGGTCAGGAGAAGTTAGTTTCTTAAGGCCATACATCTAAGGTGTTAAATTCTATACCAGATTAGATTAGAGGTCCCTGTTATTTCCATGACTTCTATTATCACAGCACTCTTCTTATTTTATTGTTATTACATATTTAATGGATGCCTTTGCTGCTAAGTCCCATGAGAATACAGGAGGCCTATTTGTCTTGTTTACTATTGTATCCCCAGCATCCGTGATATTTACTCATTCAGTTAACAGATATTCGATTTTTATTATGCGTCTAGTCATTCAAACATTTATTCAACTACAGTGCATTGAATTTATCTAATGTGCCAGTCACTGTCACTAGGTACTGAGGATTCCATGGAAATAAAACAGGCAAAGCCCCTGCCTCATGGAACTTACATTCTACCTGAGGGAGATAGTCAAGAAATAAACTGGCATATAAAGTAACTTAAAACAATAAATACTATGAGAAAAAAAATAAAACAAAATAGAAGATAGAGAATAACGAGGAAGGCTTCTTTGTAGAGATGGCATTTGATACACCAGAATAAAAAGAGAATGATTCCTATGAAGACATGGGTAACCATGCTCTGGGTGGTGGGACTGGCAAGTGCAAAGGTCCTGAGGTGGAAATTAACTTGGCCTGTTCCAGGAACAACAAGACCAGTATGGCTAGAGCACAATGAATAAAGCGGAAAGAAGTTGGAGATGAGTCCAGAAAGATAGTCAGGGCCAGATGATACACAGCCTTGAAGCCACTCCCTTATACAAAACGTAGGTTTTATTCAATACAAGAGCAGGATTAGAGGGTTTTGAGCAGGGGAGTACCATGGTCTGATTTAGATTTGACTAGATTATTGCAGAGGCCACGTCGAGATTAGCTTGAGAGTAGGACAAGATTCTAAATACAGAGGTCATGTTTGCTATTTTAGCAGTAGAACAGGAGAGAGAGAATTTGGACTGATGATATTGGGGATAGAAAGAAGTGACTGAATTTGGAGGTCTATTTCGAAGGTGGAGCAGGAAGGTTTCCTAATGTATTCAATGGAGAGGCAGGGGAAAAAGCTAACTTTAGTAACTAGATAAAAAAAGATATTTCCTGATATTCAAAAACATGGGAAGAAGCTGTGGAGGCAAAACCCATACTTCCTGGTACTTTGGATATGGACACTTTGAGGGGCTTTCTAGACATCTGAGTGGAGATGTTCAGAGACATTGGATATGTGAGTTGAGATTTCAGGAGAGAGGTCAGGACCAGATGTACAAACTTGGAAGATATGAGTGCACAGGTACTGTGTCAAGTTTGAGACTACATGGGATCACCTTAGAACTAAATAAATACTCGGTAAATATTGAAAGGATGTTTAGGAATAGATTTAGGCTTAAACATAGGTCTGACTCAAAGTCTTAAGGCATCCGATTTGAAAAGATCGGTTGTATGACCTTGAGCAGTGTCCTTTCTGAACTTCAAAACAGGACAAGAAAGCAATCTTACTGAAGGGAAGAGAGAGAGACTGATAGAAGGATAGAGCCACTGAGAAAAAAGGAATAGAAAGAGGAGAGCCAAACAGAGCAAAAACATAAAAGGGAGAGGCCAGCAGGAGAATGGGGAAGAAGAGAAGAAGAGCCTACAATTTCTGGCTGGGACTCTAATCTTCCATTCTTAAGCACTCGTGTCCTTACTTGTGTCATTTGTGTACTATCACCCTCTGTGTATTGAGTGCTTTCTTTGGTTCTGGTGATCACATTGTCAGAATGACTCATAGAACTCACTTTGTAAGCCCTCTTGGGTGCAATTTATTTCTATTTGGTATCAGGAATAGCTATCTTTTTTTGAGAAATTTAAAATACATTCTGAGAAATCTAGGAATCCCATAACTAACAGGCTTCTTTTGTGTGTCAATGCTGGGAAGCTTAGATCCTTGTGAGTGGCCTTTTTTCGTGATCCTCATTCTAAGTTCATTTTATGACCTAGTCATGTTTGTCCTTTTTATTTATATGTAATTCTTGTTTAAATTTCTCTGCTATCTTTAAATATCTTTGACAGCTACATCGAATGCTATATAGAGCAGAGCAGGAAATAACAAACAAAGGCAACATCTGAAAGAGCCTTCATTTTTGATCTTCAGTTCCATTGCCCTTATAAACTCACTTGTCAGACATGAGTCTCAGCTTCTGGTAGAGCAATTATGTTACTCAGGTCCATCAAGGGACTGTGCCCCAAGTTTATGGTCTGTCTTCCTTTTCTCAGGGGATGGAATAAGTGAGCTCACTTCTCCTTACTCCAGTTACTCTACAAATGAGGAGTAAGGTTAGCTTAACTACTTGCCAGCACACTTATCATCACCTCTTTGGTCAAATCTAGACTAGTTCAACTCCATTTGACAAAAACAAAACAAAACAAAACAAACAACAACCAAAAAACAAGGCAATGCAGTTAATTTCTTGCTTTGGCTTGTCACAAGGATCCCAGCTTGACAGTCTAAGTTGTATTTGTCCTAGGATACAGTTCCAAGCACATATGGATGACAGGTGGTTCAGGCCTCCATGGGCCTGTCCCCATGAAGGATTACTGTCCGAGCCAGTTCACATCTGGAATGGAGAGATCACTGCACTCCAGAAGCAAAGTCATATCATGGAGTCTTTTGCATTGGTCATGACAGAAGACATCACTACTATAAGCCTGAATGGGAAAAGAGGAAAATGATAGCCAAGAGCACTACATGAGATGGCTCACTTCCTGGAGACTACCAGAATGGGCAACGGGGAAGTTTGAGGGGGGCTGGAATTTGCAACAGCAGATGTGGGAAGAGCCAGGGAAATATTGTTTTGATACTGAATTATTGAGCGCTATGCTGGTTTAGACTAGAGAAATTAGAGTTAGAATCTATTTTTAGAAAGAGTAGAACTACTAACAGCATAGAGAATATTTATTTAAATCGACTTCTGTTAGCTGGGTATGCCTAAGGTGTATCCTGGAGAATGGAGATGTACTTTCAGGCATTGATCAGCTATTTGTAAATGTTTATTAAGAATCAATTGCAGGCTTTCACTGTGCTAGGGCAGATCTACTTATAGAAAAAAAGTGGTCACCATGGAAATTACAGATAGCTACAGTCCCCTCTAGACCTAAAAAAAGCTGAAAGCCCTCTGATCAAATTATTGTCTCTAGCCCAAAAGCCTAGTATTCTTAATACTAGACTTCTGGTTTTGTGCATAACTGTTCTATTCTAGTTCTAAAATGTGCTATGAAATCAGGGCCCTTCTGATGGAGAGAAAGATAATGACTCCAGCAGGTGACAAACCCCTCAAGGTCTGTGTGCCGCCCTTTGGGGGTGTGCAAATTCACCCTTGTCTTTGCATTTGCCTTAACCTGGATTGCTATGCAGAGAAAGCAAAAGGGTTAGGGCGGAGGGCATCCGATATATCATATGGGTGTGTCAATCATATAATACTTCTCTGTTTGTTTTGCACTAATGATTTAAACAAGCCCAGAATCCCAAAGACGGATGGCACAGACCAAGGACACTGGTTTACCTTTCACTTAAAGCACCTGCCCTCTCAAATTTCAGCTGTATTACTTAATGATTCTTTGACATTAGGCAAATCTCTCAAGCCCTCAGAGCCTCAGATGCCTTCTATGTTAAATGGGAATATCAGTTACTAGATCACAGAGTTATCTGACGAGCAAATGAGAAACCGCTTATGAAAAGTTTTGGTTTTTTTTCAAATACCAAGAATTAATGGTACTTTTATTTAGTTTCATAGAAAGAGGTTAGCACCCAGTTCGGGGCTATGTTGCATTTATTCAACTTTGTGTCCTCAGATTCTGGCACTGTGCCTGGTTTACTGTAGGAGTTTAGTAAATATTTGTTGTTAAAGAAATAAGAATGAGCTGTAATCATTTTGCCTGTAATTTCATTGATATTTGATTCTAAGAATCAGAAGAAACATCTGGAGGTCATGTGGTCCATGCCTCTGCTTCTGGCCATAGAGGAGAGGCAGTTTGGTATAGAATAAAAGCTATTTTAAGAATATGAGAGTGTGTGGATCTTATAGCCTATCAATAGGGGATTGGGATAGAGGCTGCAACAGGACATAAAACAGCAAATTCGGCCTACTTTTAGCTAAAGCAGGCTGTTTTCTGCATAGACACCATAAAGTCGATCTGCTAAAATAATTCCACCATCCTTATCTTCCTTTGGGTTTATGGGATAATATCTCCAGAAGACTCCTATTAAAAATGCAAATGTGTTCTCAGAGAATGGTAGCTTACAAAATCATTAATAAGTAGAGATCACTGAAAAGGAAACTTTTTAAGCAGGGAGGAGGGATTGAGAGTAGAGTAGATTTGGCATTATTTCTCCAGGAGCATGAATAAACTGGTGTGCCTCTGTGCATTCCAGACATCATGATGGCATTGGGGAGATGAGTACTCAGAGTATGTGAGATAGGCATCAAAAGCAGATGTGGCAAACCCTGCCATTTTGGCCAATTTTTAAGATAACTAAATGTTTCAAAGTGTGATTATCTTAATTTTCTCATGTAACTCTCATGGTAACTTCATGAGCTAGTCAAAGAAGATCGTGATCATCACCCTACAGTTTCAAGTGAGGAAACTGAAGCCCAGATCAGTCAAGTGGTCTAACATCACTCAGATATTATGTATCAAAAGTGGTACTAGAGTTGATTCCTTTTGATTCCTAATTGAGTACTCTTTTTATTAAATTCTCTGATTCTCTAACTTGAACAGTCTGCCAACAAAACAGTGACAATAAAATAAATAATAGCAGCTCTCTTTTATGATGCTATTACTGTATAGCAGGCATTGTGTTAAGTAACTGAAAAAATATTTTGTCATTTATTAATTATCACATGCATTTTACAGATATGGGAAATGAGTCATGGAGGGGATCAATAATACACCAACACTCCTGCAGCTAGTGAGAGATGGAGTGTGGATACCAGGTCTGTCTGCTGTCAAAGTCCAGAAGTGCTTAGAACACTTACACTAAAGGATCTCTAGGTTGGAAGGATCTTAAAGGTAGTTTGGCATAATCCTCAATATAAATCCTTCTCTGATGTTCTCCTAAATGGTTCTCTAGGTGTTTGGCCTAGAGAAGTCAATCTCCCAATTTCCCAGCACAGCCTGTTGCATTTTAGGACAGTTCTCATGTTATATCACTGAAGGGAGAGATTTTTATCCTTTCAGCCTCAGACCCAAGAAAATTTTCACAGAAAACACTTTGATAGCCTCACTAGAGGCTGATATAAGCCTCTTGAAGTCTGAGAGTTGGTTGCTACTCCTTTAGAGAAAAGGACAAGTGATTACATATGAGTTGTAGCTCTCCTAGCACTTGGAGAAGATCATTTTTAAAAAGAAGATAAAGGAGGGGAGGAAAGGTGAGCAAAATGGTGGCACGCTGTGTGCTTCTTTATGTATCTCTGCTTTAACCACCACCCACCAGAAAAACAACAACAAAAACTTCTGCAAAGTCTATCAAACTCTAAAACATTTATTTGAAAGTTTAGGAAAATCTTGAAAAGGGTAGCCTGGAGATATTCCCAAAAGAACAGAGATTGAGTTTGTATTCGGAGAAGCTGTCCATATATATATAATGCTCAGAGAGCTAGCAAAGAACTCTGGGAGTAAGGCTCTCCTAGATGGCAGATATAATTAGATCTCATAGTCTAGAGAGGCCTTAGTTGATGCTTGAGTTACAGTTAGAAGACTTTCTCTAGATTACTGCACTCATGTTTCTTCTTTTAGTTATATTGTTCCAAGTAGATAAGAGGAAAATTAGTCCAATAGGCTCTTGGCATGCAAATGATATACTTTTTGAGAATTTCTCAAGTCTTCATCTTCAGTAATATTACCATAGTTCATGATCTCCTATGCAGTAATCTATAAAATGAAGATGATAATATGTCCTCAACAGGGCTCTTTGTCAGGAGTAAGTGGAACTATGTACTAAAAGGAGATGAAACCCCATAGAGAATCTGATGCCAGGCAGTCACCTAAGCCCATTCATTTGCTTAATGACTTGCTTTTCAGAGTGTGATCCAAATTTGTGCCTCACCCAAATTTAAAAACAGTGGCATAGCATAACATTTAGAGGGTAACTTGAAAATAACTAGAATAACCAAATATAAGAATTTCAAGTGCCAATATTCACCTATGTCAAGCAATGTATTCAAAGAATTCTTCCATTTTCTTGGGTCTTTGCATGTCAGCCATCAGTTTCACACTGAAAAAGATGAATGATTCAGAATAATAGTGTCATCTTTTTTTATTGGCTTTTTCTTCCAGCTAACAGTGATCTCATCTATGAGACCTGATTCTCCCTTCTACTTATTATTATCCATGAGCAGGTGGTAAATATCTATCAGATTCCCTCTCCTTGCCTCTTATGTCATCAGCAGAGCTAGAAGGAGATACTGTCTCACTATGGTTGGAGCCATGTTGAGGACAGAGGGAAAGGCTGGGGTCAGAAATCAAAGCTTGGCTAGAAGCCAGGTTTGTGAGCTAAGATCATCTTGTTTTTGACTTCTAGGGGACTTGTAAAAGGCACTCGTTTGATTAGAGAGCATGAATCTTAACAGTTGAGAGAATGAGTAAGATTGTTATCACAAATAATTATGAGAATCACAGGATGGTCACAAACATATTGTAAGCATCCATGGGAGAGCCGGAACTCAAAGCCTGCACGTTTATACCATCTACGTGAGCTCCTCACATGAGATGATTGACTCTCCTTGGAAACTGACCAGTTTAGGTCCTCCAGCCCTCTGAAGATAAGACAGGGGAAGCGATGACAAGAAGGGAGAGGCTGAGAAATTGCATTCCCAGGATGATCAGAGGGGATCAGCAGAATGGCTTGGGAATGTTATTTGTTGCAGGAAAGACATGGCATTATCTCAGAACCATCTGGTGGCAGCAGGAATGAGAAGGGGGAAGAAGGCTCTGAGCAGTGGTCACGTAGCCTCGTCTTACTGTTTGCAAACGCCCACGATCAAGCTATTTCCTGACAAAAGTGGGTCAGCTAATTCCCTGGACTCAGGAAAGAATGGAGCTTCAAGAAATGAGAGGATTTGCAGAGGCCATAGGATTCCTCTAGCAAGAAAACTTAGAGACACTTAATGAAGCTTCCTATAACACGAGCAAAGTCTCCAGGTGGGCCAACTCTCTAGGAACCTCAGTGTAAGATGGCATGTGTAGTCCCCAGGTTTCAATCTGGCCTGCCTATGACTTTTGTTTAGTCCACATTAGTGATTATAGAACAATTGGATTCATTCCCAACTTTAAAATACCAAGGTATTTCATATAAAATGCAGAATTCTGGCTCCTTGTAAAGAATGAGAAATGTGGCAGCTCTGGGTCCACATTCTTACATAGCAACATTTGTCTAGAGTTGAGTAGCAGCTGTCCCTAAATTGAGGAAGTAACTCTTCACTCTTCCATATTCTCTGCCCATCCATCTCACTCAAAGCCCCAGTAGGCATTCGTATTTGTGACTCCTGCTCTAGAATGCAACGTCAGTGAAAGCAAGGACTGTGAGAATGTGTCCTGAGTGGAGCTTTGTCCCCAGCCCATGCTTGATGGTGCACAGGCATTTAATAAACATTTATTTAATAACAGTGAATGAATATAGTTCTGTCAAAACAAAGTAGATCTGAATTTAAATTCAGGCCGTGTGGTCTTGGGTGAGTGATTGAACTTTCTAAGCCTCTCTTTTATTTATTTATAAATTAGGGATAAAAATACTGACCTCATAGGGCAATCTGAGAGAATGAATGTGAAATGCTTAGCATGATGCTGGCACATAGTGAGCACCTGATGGAAATTTGATGAATGCTGAAACAATGTTCAGTCACAGGGTTATGATCCATGGGCCTCCTATGTTGGTTAAAGTAGAATTCATTGTATTAAGCAAGCCCAGGAATTGCAATGGGCCAGAAAGGAATCACAAATGATGACCAAAATAGCAATTCTCACGGGTGTGGGGCTTCCTGGGCACGGAAAGAGAACCTGTTCTTCAGTTTTATTGTTAATGATTGGGACAAGAGCATGATTTATTTGCAGGAATATAGGGAGAAAGCTGCTGGAAGCATTATGGGGATGGAGGTGGGGTTACAACTACAGGCTTTGGAGACAAGCATGTGTAATATGTGCCAGGAACTTTGCTAGGCTACTAAATACATTTGAGACTTCAGTTTCTTCTGTTAGAAAGTGAAGGTAATAGTACCTATTCTACCTATGAGGTTTGATTTGATTAGTTAATATACAAATCCATAAAACATGCTTAACACACTGGCAAGCACAGAGGAGATGCTCAGTAAATGATATATCTATTGGCTTGAGAGAAAAACACTGCTTTGAAGTTTTCTTAGCATGGGACCCTGGGCCATTCTCCTTTCTCTCTAGGACTCCATTTACTATAGTGTGAGAGTTAGCTTGTGTAGTGGATGCTGTGAAGTACCACCCAACCACTTTCCCCTCCTTTCCGCCCTTCTGAACAAAGGTGTTCAGTACTTGGGCGGGAGTGTTGGCATTTGATGGCCTATGGCTGAGCTCCTCTTGTGCTCAGCCAAAGTTAACTGCCTTGTCCAAGGTGACACACACCTCCTTCCCAGAGGCACTCTCCTGCAGAGGTACAAAATGCAGAGGCTAATTTGATTTAAGGCATCTCCGAAGAGCCATCTCAGCTTCAAGGGATCAGATGAATCCTCTGTTTTATTATAATTCAACTTTTCACCCTGCCTAGCTAGTCCCATTTTCTTCACTTCCTTATAGGTGAGTCCAGAGAATATTCTCCAAGAAATACCTGAGTACAAATCTCCTTTGAATCTGTTTCCAGGGAACCAGAACAATGGTAATTTTGGTGATTCAGCTTCAGTGTCTCTGAGTTCAAAATTTTTTGGCTTGCTGTTTTGGGATTAAATTACAAGGAATTGATATGTATTACAGAGGAAGATCGAGATGATCTTGCGAAACTCTTAATGTAGACTCTAGAGAATTCTCTAATAAAGATCTTAAACAATGTGGGATTCAAGCAAATATTTTCTGGAAGGACACGATGATTCAACTAAGTGCCTGACCTCATCTCGTGCAGCTGGTGCAGGATTTTGGAACTTGAGGCACTCATAGTACAGCTCTATTAGACATGCCTTTCAAATGCTTACATAGAAACATGGAAGGAATATTCTGTCTCAAGCCTGGGAGATTAATTAAGGTCTCTTCCCCAAAATGTTGCAGGAGGGTTCTGCTGAGACTGCACCTTCTTGCCAGCAGGAGGAACAACAGACTTTGGTGGATGTCATTTTCATTCCAGAAAGAGGAAATTGTGAAAAGCAGCTTGGAGGGGGAGAGCCAGTACCGTCCAGCAGCAATGCCTCTTGCTGACAGTTTTCTCTCTAAAACTGGGCATTTCTGTGCTAGAAATGGTGAGGGAAGCCTGTCTTTTCCAGCACAGAAATAGGCATCTTGACCAAAGCAGGACCCCCATATGTCACTTCACCTCCCGAAAGGTGAAAGTCTGCTTAACCCCCCAGAGTGGGGGTTGGGCCCCTCCAAGAACAGTGAGCAAATAGAGCCACAGTTGCAGCTGGTATTTGCACACTGTGTCCCTGGGGACCCAATGTTCAAAGTCATATGAATCTTCTGTCCGATTCAGAAGCAAAGGTGTGAGCCAAGAAGCTAAATTTATCCTTCACAAAGACGTGCGCGACAGGGAAAGCACCCTGCTTAGGTCGTAGAAGGCCGAGGTATGAGGATGGTTTAAAGAGTTTGAGTAAATGAGGGGAGAAGGAGGCCCTGCCTTCAGGACTGGGTACAAAACACCTGCTAGAGATTCATGAGGCTTCAAAAGGAGTTAAAGATATGTCTCGAAGTCAGAACACAATTCTTTTTTGGGCAAGTTCTTCAATTTCTTTGACTGTATATTTCCCCGTCTGTCAAACAGGAAATGGTGGTAAGAGTTCTGGCTTCACAAATTGCTGTGAGGCCTAAGTAAGGTCACAGATCTAGAGCATTTAGCTCAGGCCATGGCCCGCAGCATGCAACCCCTAAGTCAAGGGTCCCCAACATCTGGGCTGCAGACTTGTATTGGTCCGTGGCCTGCTAGAAACCGGGGCACACAGCAGGAGGTGAGCGGTGGGCAAGCCAGCGAAGCTTCATCTATATTTGCAGCCGCTCCCTAGTGCTAGCATTACCATTTCAGCTCCACCTCAGATCATCAGGCATTAGATTCTCACAGGGACACCAGTTCCTGGTGCCAAAAATGTTGGGGACCGGTGCCCTAAGTGTTGCTTTCTTTATCTTCATTCTCCAAGGTGGCTGGAGCTGAGAGGTGCAGGCTGGAGGAATCTGGGCTCTAGGTACTTTTAAGTCAAGTATCTACCAGGGATCAATTTAGGAGACCCTGGAACACAGTGACGTGTGTCTGGACTTGCTATTGCATACTGACTGTGTCATCCTCCAGCATTTAAAGTCTGATTACCATCATTAATAGAAAACAATTTTTTTCCTTCCAATATTCCAAACTAGTTTCTACTGGTCTCTCTTAGTTCCTGTGGATATCTAGTTTAAATTGGCAAAAGGAAACAATGGAGTTGTTTTTCTCTAATATTGATGCTATTTTATAGCAAACTTTGATTTGTTAAGTACCTACTATGTGTCATCTCATTTAATCCCATACTTACTAGTGAGTGAGGCAGTTCTATCACATGGAATGGAAGTCCCGTGGAAAAGGAATGCTGGAAGAGAAGAATAACAGGGTAGAAGCAATGTGGTACAAATAAAACTTGTTCATGAGTGTGTGCTAGAACCCACTTGAGGACTCCCAATTATTAGTGTGCACTCTCTGGAACCTAGAATTTCTTCATTAGCAAGTGGAGAAGAAAGCTAGCCACAGTATATGTTAAAGAGTCCTTCTGAACTATCTCTTTGTCAAAGATTTTGTATTTTGCTATAAAACACCTTCAATATCCTTCTCTACATCTCTGGGCTAGGATTTTATTATGCCAAGAAACACAAACTTCAACTCCTACCACTTAAAACTCTCCTTGACATGGGAGCTCACCTCTTTAATTAAACGTTTTAGTGCAGGTATGGGGCTGTGAGGGGCAGGAAAACTATGCCTTAGAGAAGTCTCAGGATTACTGAGAGAAATTCAGTGTTGATTGTGAGAATCCAGGACTTCTTTGTGAGCATTTCTCAGAGTCTTCCTTGGGGGGTGGGGCTTTCCTAAACAGAGCCAGAACTCCCTATTAACTCATTCCATTTCTGTGGAATAATCCAGGATAGTACCAGATTTCTTTTGCTCTGGAGGGGGCCTTAACCACCATACCTACCTACCTGTCTGCCTGCCTGTATTTCCTTTTTCCTTCTCTGCCTTTTTTTTTTTCCCTTCCATAACTTTTTTTTTTTTTGAACAAACTTATTTCTGAGTCCTGACTTTACCACTCTCTATGTATAAACTTGGGCAAGTTAACCTCTCAGAGCCTCAGTTTCCCTCGCTAAAATATACGAAGTGATTTCTAGCCCTAATCAAGTTGAACAGTAATACCCAGGCTAGTAAATAAGAGCTGGGGCATTGAATTTAGTCAACACTGGGTTTGAATCTCATTTGCCACATACTTTATGACCTGGGGCTAGGAAGGCACTCTTTTCTTGGGGCTTTTTCTAACATAGAGGTAATATCAGCCTCATAAGGTAAGAGGATTGAATATAACTGTATGGAACACTTATTTTTGTGCCTGATTCTGCTCTAAGCTCTATGTCTTGACTCATTTAATTTGCACAGTGTCTTTGTGAGAAGACATTTCATTTTGTTAGTGTCTCTGCTCATTTTTCTGGCTTGTCGAGGGTTTTTATTTGCTTATTTTAAACTTAATTCTACCACTTCCTACTTTTGACTTATCTACAATTATAACACAGGTGGCTTCTCTGTCTTTGTTCGATAAGTTCTTTAAAAATATATTGTAAAGGCTATGGTTAAGAATACAACGCTAAGAAAATAGAGCTAAACTTTTGTACATTAGAACAATAGTGAGTTTCTGAAATATACAAATGGCTGCATTCATACCAGACAAATGAAATCTGAATCTCTGGGGGCGGGACCAGATATTGATGGGTTTTAAAAGTTCCCTTGCTTATTCTCACAGTTGGCCAGGACAGACTGGGAACCACAGCCCTATGTCATGAATCTAGGGATACTTTTCTAGACTAACAAGCCATGAATAGATGTGGGTAAGGTGGTTATCAAATATGACTCTGTCTTATCATTGCACCCATATTTCTGCAATTAACCTAGTTGTAAAATTTCCCTCTATAATCAGAATACATTATTTTGTTCTTGACCAAGCATGTTCCTGATCAAGCTACTCCAGTAACCCTATCAGACAAAGGCTGGCTCCTAGTGACAACTACTTTCACACCTAAATATTTAGAAATATGCTCTAGAGTTTTGCTCAAATTAATAGCACAGGTTTATTATTTCTAAAATTCAGCTTTTTGAAAATGAGAAAATTTGCTCATTTCCAGTTTTCTAGATCCTTACTTCATACTTGTCAAAGATTTTTTTAAAATGCTCCCTCATCATGCCTGCTTGCAAACTTTCTCAACTCTGTGCATTATACTTGATATGTATTTGGAGGCTCAAGGTTAACTAAGGAACATTTATGCTCTTCTCCTATTCCTCATATATTTCAAGTTACATTCATGTCTTAGTTATTCATTCAATAAATGCTTATCAAAGATCAATTCTGTGCCTGGCACTGTACCAGAAAAATTGTAGCATATACTAAAAACCTAGAGATAACTGGCACTGACAGCTCTTTAAGAGTTCTCTCTAAAGAAATCTTATTCACAAATCCTCTGTTAATCTTGGCATTTCAACCCCTTTACCCTCTCAGTGTGTTTGAGTCATCCAATGCGTTCCTGATTACTTCCTTTTTGTAGGCATCCTCAATGGACAGCCTCAAAATTCACTTTAGCATCTAATATCTAGTTCATCTTGGCGCCTCAGTTTATATTCTCTTAAGTATATGAGGTGAGTGAACTGATAACCCATTGATCAAACCTGGTAAATGAATGCAGGACACAAACCTGCCCACTTGGTTGTTTACATGAAGGTTTATTGCACAGCATTCATACCTGAAGCTAACTCGTATTCTCCAAAACACTGCTCCGTGCCTTGGAAGCCTGATCCAACATAGCCTACGTGCTGGCTGTCAGTTCCCTGAGTCAAGAGTTTACATAGTACACAGAAAACAGGTCAAAATCTGTTGTGAAAAGGTGAAATAACTGTCCTTTCTATTTTTTTCTTCCTGCTAACTCAAGGTAATTCCAACTTTTATTATTCTATAATTATACTCCTAAATTACCTTTCCATACTAAAGAAGTTTATTATTATGGGGTCCAGAATGCGCTTGACTGTTTAACATTCTAATTCCTATAATCTTCACAAACCCCTTGAAGGTGGGTCCTCTTATGTCTATGTTACAGCTTGGGAAGCTGAGACTCTGGGTTGTTATAAGTAAACTATGTAAGTTCTGACCAGCAAGTGGTAGAGCTGTGATTCTCAAACCTGGGTCAGTCTGATGCCTGAGCCCCCAAGCTTTATGCAGCCTCAGTTAGAGCAGCCAGCTCCAGCCCGTTCTAGCCCCACATCACTAATGGATAACAATACTTGTTCCCCCTGGATTCACATACACCCACCGAGTCCTCAGCACACTATTCTCATTGCCACTAATTACCCTTCAGAGTTGGCAGGCAAGTTGAAGACTGTCATCCCTTCTCAATATGATGGTTACTGCTATATAACTATAAGCTAAACAGATTACTCAAATTTTTATACCATCTATGAAAAAAACCTCAATTCTTTTTAACCAAATCCCTTTTCGTTCTTTTAAAACAAAGATTAATTCTATGTGCTCATCAATGTTCTGCATACTCTGACCCTTTCTTATTTTTCTAAGCTCATCTTGAATCTCTTTTGCTTTCTTTTTATGTCCTGTAGACACAATGAGAACCTTTCAGTTCCTCAAATAGTCTATGTTTCCTTCTCTCTCAGGGCCTTTGCATATGCTACTCTTTCTCTCTATAATATTTATTCTCTCCTTCCTTATCTGGTTAGCTTTCTTCCTTAAGACCGCGGCATGCTGTCTCTTGAGCCCCAGTTAGCTCAAATTAGACCCATCTATTCCTTTTAACACTATAGAACTTTCTTACATGGAACTTATCATGGTTTGTGAATATGCATTCATTGTGTCACTACTTAATCAATTTTATCACTTCTTCATTTACTTTTATAGCTTCATTGTCCAGCACATAGTAGGTAGACAATCAACAAACAAATAAATACAGACCAATGTCTTCAAATTTCAAATTATAGGAAACTCCTGAATTGTCAGCTTCCTTTGTGCTTTGAGTATTTAAAGTATTAACCATAAAAAATGTGCAGAGGACCTGTCAGGAAATAATGGATTTATGAAATGAGACAATACCTGCCAGATGGCAACTCCCTTTTCCCTGGCAGGCTCCTAGTCACATGCATGTGCACACATGCTCTCTTATTGGGCTGCTCTGTTTTCACCCAGAGGCAGTGGACAGAATAATAAAGGAGAAAGTGGAAGTGCTGGGGTCAAGCTGGGATTTGAGTCCTAGCTCTAATACTCCATAGCTGTGCAACATTTGAAATTTTACAAATTTCCTCATTTGTAAAATCTCTCACTCATAGGATTGCTGGAGATATAATGGGATAATGAATCTGAAGCACACACCCAGCAGAGAGATTGGCTTATACAAGAATTCTTCCTTCCCCCAGGAGATATGATACCTAGTAAAACAACAGTGCAGTTCTTCAATCCAGTTATATGATATTATGTCATGGTACATGGTTCTAGACATTTCCCCCTCCCCCACATTAACTCATTTTAAACTCCTAAGAGCCCTATGAAGCAAGTACTGCTGTTACCAGTCTCATTTTACGTATGAGGAAATTGAGGTTCAGAGAGATTAAGTAGCTTTTCCAGAGTCACACAGTTACTCATTATTGGGCCAGAATTTAAACCCAAACCATCAGTTTATGCTCTTTAGACAACTACATGACTGGAGAATGAGCAAGGACTCATAGGCAGTGACAAGATCATTAGATTTGAAAAAAGAAACATCTTGCAGTTTTACTATTTGCTGAAAGATCTTGGCAACTCAGTTCTCAGATGGAGACAATACCCTCTGCCTCCAGGGTGAGAGCCAAGTGAGATGACGACTATAAAATCCCTATACGCAATGGACATCAGACAAAAGTTGGCCTTTTCCTCTCATGACGATCAGGGACAATTTCTCTTTCTTTTGTAAAAGGGTAACCTTAGAGTTTTCTCGACAATAACCTGGACAGAGTGAGCACAACCTTGGCCCTCGATCAGCTCTGGAGTTTCTTAGACAAAAATTGTTGACATTGAGCCCACACAAAGCTGGAAACTCCCAGAGGGATAACTGCACAGGCTCTGACCCAACAAAGATTTCCTCTGAATTCTACAGAGTTTCGACACATCTGGGACTCTTAGCTCAGCCCAAAGTTCCGGAAACACAGAGCCTTGCACGGGGGGGAGGAGAGAGCTCTGTTCCTTTGAATAGGAATGAGTCTTATTGATTGAGTTTAGCAAACAGGGCTAAGGCCATGCTGCCCCTGCCCTGCAGAACCATCACGAATGTCTCTCTAAGAAATCCTCCACACAGTACCATCCAGAGTGGTGGTTTTCAAGAGAAAAATAAAAAACTTCTGACATTGGCCCTTTGTCAGAGTCTCCTTGGTCTAAAAAGGAGAAGGGCCTGCCCAGGGTGGCCTCAAGATACATGCTGAGCACTCTGAGCCCTAAAGAAAGGGTTTGAGTCTTAGTATTAGTTTTATCCATGAAGTTGAGAAAATAATGGCTTTTATCTCCTATGATTATTCTGAAGATACAGTGGAATAAACATTCAGACCTTAGGACAGGGTCTAACCCTTAGTACTTACTTGCAGTTGTTGTAGTTGTGTGTTGCTATAGCAGTAGGTCACTTGCCTTAGATTAAAACAACACATTGTGTCATGGTACATGATTCTAAACATTCCCCCTGCATTAACCCATTTTAAACTCAGAAGAGCTCTATAGAGCAAGGACTGCTGTTACCAGTCTCATTTTATGTATGAGGAAACTGAGGTTCAGAGAGATTATGTAACTTTCCCATAGTCACACAGCTACTCATTATTGGGCCAGAATTTAAACCCAAATTATCGTTTTGTGCTCTTTAGACAACTACAAGGCTGGAGAATTTGCAAGGAAATAGCAAAATAAGAAATTAGGATTGGAACAAAAACCTAAGAGAATGCCAAGTCCAGCTCTTTCTGTCATATGGAACAGCCTCTCTCCAGTATATAGAACAGCCTCTCTCCAGTATGTCTGAGCCTCAGTTTTCTGCTTCGTATAGTGAAAGGGCTAAGCCATATTGGAGAGTATTTTAGGATGTGTAGTATGATAAAGCCTTCCCCAGCCCCCTAGTCCACCACCCACCCCACCACAGGTGGTCCCGGTTCTTATCCCTCTGGGTTCTTTGTACCTTGACAGGCTTCCTCCAGCCCTAGAAACCCCCTGTGGGATGGAAGCACACACAGGTTTTTCTGATCAGCATTTTCCTTCGAATTCCCATGTTTTGCTAGGCAGTGGACTCTGTGTGTGGTGTCTCTTCATCAAAAGGGTACCTGTGACACACAGAATCCTAAACTCAAGGATGATACATTTGGCTATGCTCTGGCCTGGGTAATTTTGACCAGTAAAACCAGGGCACATTCTGGGTCTGTATGACTGAGGAAAGAGGAGCCATGTTCCCAAAGCAACAAGTGCCTAAGGGCGGGTGGCACAAATTTAGTGGGAATGTGGCCTGTGGAAGGCAGCACAGGCTGGGGTGACCTGATGCATGGAAGAGGCAGAAATTTGGAGATAAATTGAATTCTTTTCCAGACTTGAATTAGCTTAAGATCTCATGGGAGTGACTTAGCTTCTCTAAGTTACGACTTCTTTGCGAGTGAGAGATCTTAGTGCCCTGGCCTCCTTGTGGGGCCCTGGGAAAGATTATGAGAGTAATTAGAGTAAAGCATCAGGTAGAAACTGAGTAAGTAGCTGTTTATGTACCCCTTTCCTCTTCTCCTCTAATATAGATGCCAATAATGGATCTGGGCCCCAGGAAGATGAAAAGAGAAGGAAAAGTTAACAACAATAATTCAGTGTTATTCATACTCTATACTTGCAGTCCCTAACCTTTTTGGCACCAGGGCCGGTGCTCCTATGAGTATCTGACACCTGATGATCTGAGGTGGAGCTGAGGCGGTGATGCTCATGCTGGGGAGTGGCTGCGAATACAGACGAAGCTTTACTCACTCCTCCGCTGCTTATCTCTTGCTGCATGGCCCCGTTCCTAACAGGTCACTGACCAGTACCTGTCCACAGCCTGGGTGTTGGGGACCCCTGCTCTATGCATTATATTATTTTATCTTCTCTGTGATCTTATGAAGTAGGGACTATTATTATCCTCATTTTACACATGAGAAAACTGAGGCTTGGAGAGGATAAGTAGCTTGCCCATCACCACAGGAAGCAGTGGAGCTGGGAGAAAGGCTTTCATCTCCTAAACTCATCCTCCACCCAAACATGTCTATCCTCCATGAACTGACCTGATGGCTCTCAGCCAAGCAGCTGTGGACCAGGCTTCCTTTCAGCATATATAAGAGATTTTTCTTACAGCTGAAAACTTCTCAGCAAAATTCTGTCACTTTCTCTGTTTAGCCACAACTTCAACCATTTCTTTTGAAACCATAGATCTCCCATCTATGTTTCTGTCTACTCCCACACAGTGGGGAAAACATACAGCTAGGGCAGGGGGTATGGCCCTGGCAATACAGATGCTCCTACTGAGGACATATGTCTTGGCTGGCCTTGGCCTGAGGCTGGAGTACCATCAGGGCCTGGGTTTTGCTTTGCACATTTTCTACTCTCATTGTCCACTCCTGCTCTTGACTTCCCGTAGCCTTCCTTCACATAGACTTCAAGACCTTTCACAATCCAGCCACATTGGCTGTCATTCCCTGACTATGCTGCTGAACTTTTCATCGTGCACGTCAAAGCTCTGGGCCTTCCCATACACTGCCCACTTCTGCCCTCTCCAATGGTAAACCCCTTCACATCCTTCAAGAGCAGGGTCACTATGTGTAGTTGTAGTCTATGGAAATGACACCACCACCTCCATTCACAACATACCTTCTTGGATGAAAGGGAGCTGAGTATTAAGGGAGTGGAGAACCATGGTAGATTTGGATGTGGGTTGGGTAGAATTTTCCGATTCCCCTAGTTCTGTTACCTCTCAAACATGTATGGAACCTTCCAGATTCTGTGCAAAAGAACTCAGAATCTGCTCAAAAAAATGGGCAAGTGAGGGTTGCTCTCTTGGGCAGTAAGACTGAGGTCTTGATTGTATCCTTCACTTTCTGATCTTAAGGTATCAAGCAGTAATGGCCAGAGCTTGAGATGAGTGGAAAATTGCCATTGGCCTTCTATACCCCTAAGAGTGCCACAGGCTGATGACTTTTCCCTTTGCATGACTATTTCAGGGATTCCCTGAAATAGTCTGAGGTTTGGAGAGAGACATTTACTGTCTTGCAAACAATACTTGGCCTTTCCAACCACCTAGATTTCTGGGTTCTTGATTTCTTGATCTGAAAAACAAGTAAATTGAGTCAGGTTCTTGCTAGTGCTTTTTCAAGTGTTGACAAACTTTGAGCTAGTGATCAAGACTTTTAAACATATTTTTATTCTTTTCTATTCAGAAAATTTGAATAACATGAAAAGCATAAAACAGAAGCCAATCAAATCTTACTCTTCAGAAAAACTTAATATTAATGTATTGGTGTTAATTATTTTTTTCTTATAGTATAATTTGTGTTTATGTGCTTATTTGTTTTATATATTTATTACATAGTTTTTTAATAAACTTAAACCTAAATATACTAGACTATTCAGTTAAATATTATTTAAATATTATTCAAAAATCTTATTTTAATGACATCATAAAATCTCATCTTTTAATTGTTTTCATATTGTTGGACACTGAGAGTGTTTTACATTTTTTGTCAATATAAATAATATTATAATGGATATCTTATTTATAAACCTAACAAATTATTTTCTTAGGCAAATTCACTTAAAAATGAACTAACTAAATTAAAAGATTAGAATTATTTTTAAGCTTTTGCTTTATAGTACTCAAATTGCCATCAGAAGAGTTGTGTTGATCCATACTTCTGTCAGAAGCGAGTGTGTGAGAATGTTAGTGCTAATGCTACTTGAGTCTCAGTATTGGGTTTGATCTTTTAAAATAATTTTGTCAATTTGAGAAATGGTATCTCATTGTTATTTTAACCTGCTTTTCTTTTGTTACTTGTAAGATTAATACTTTCCATGTAATAATTGGCCATTTTGATGTCTTTTTGAAATGAACTCTCTATGAGTTTTACTCATTTTTCAAGTATTCACTTTTTCTTCTTCTTATTGATTTTTGAGAAACTTTTATTGATTTTGAGATTCAAAATCAATCTTTATTGATCTTTGGGAAGCATATTCTATAAGGTATTATATCCTTTGCCTTTCATATATGTGGCCTATATTTTCTACATTTATTGTTTCCTTTACTTGTGTTTATGGTGAGTTTTAATATACAAAATTTAAATTTTATTTAAAAAATTGATCAACTTTTTCCTTTATAGTCTCTTTCTTTGCTTTTATGCTTAGAAAATCTATCTCTAACTTGAGATAAGATACTATAATTCATTTCTACCTTTAACTCTGTAACAAATTTAAATCTAACCCATATATAATATAAAATGGGAATCTATTTATCTAATAATAAATAGCTCCAGGTTTGAATGACATTAATCAAGCCTTTCTTTTAAAAATGACTTGATATGGAGTCTCTAATACATATAAATGACTTATATGTAAAAAGTTTAGTTTCCATACTTTCTGTCACATAGGTGCATTTTCTTATTCTGTAACACTATCCTTTGTCTTGATTATTATAGTTTGGTAATAATTTTAATTACCTGAAAGTTCATGTTGTCCATAATATTTTCTTTCAAAAGTTCTTCAGCTATTCTCACTGCTTTGATCTTTCAGATGAATTTTAAAATCAGATCATTAAGTTTCTCCACAAAACTACTATTGATTGTTTTTTTGAAATTAAATTAAGTTTACATGCAAATTTAAGGTGAATTTATATTACTATAATAGTGAGTCTTTCCACCTAAGGGTATAAGTTTCCTTTTATGTTCTTAAGTAAAGTCTCCAAGGTTTTTCTTACGTTTTTTGCGTATGTCCTCTTAAGTTTGTTCCTACATGTTTTTAATACTATTGTAAGTGTGATCATATTTTTTATTATACTTTCTCAGTGGTTATTTTTTACTGATTATTTAGCATTAGGTAATTAATAATATTAACTTAGCTTTAGATGGTGGCGAACAAATCAAATGTAAGTAACATTTCTTCTTTCTTAATGCTGCTAAGGGGCAGAGAATTTAGTTTTATTCCTGTTTTAAATTTTGCCAAGAATCCAGAGCATCAAGTATTTACGCCTACACATATTAAGTGCCTTGCATTTGTCCTGTGCTGTGATTGGCAGTGGGGCTCAGCCACTTCCACCTTATAGTCTCACCTTTCAGAGTTTGTCCTTCAGTTTGTCCTCTGCTTCCTTAAGCTACAGTGAGGGGTTGGATGTGTGTATTAATAACACTTTCTGGCAGCCCCATGATTCTTATTTGGAGGTTTCCCGGATTTGGCAGCATGAGCTGCCATTTTAATTAGCTTCTCAGAGGGTGTTTGCACAATTCATAAGACAAATAAACCTTCTCTGGAAGCGAGAAGCCCAGAGCATAGTGGCCTGGTCTCCTGAGGAGTGAAGCTCCCTGGAGCTATGTTTCTGGGAAGGGTGATCTAAATTGTGACAGGGGAAATGGTGGTTTGGCTCAGTTCATTTTCATCATGGATCAGAGGCTTGGATTGTTGATGAAAATTAGTGTCAGGCTGAGCCATAGTAGTCTTCAATTACAACTCTTGTCTTTATTTAAAATGTTTATATTTTATTAATTATTGACTTCTGTGTTAATTTTGATTTTTGGAAATATTTTATTAAAATATTTTTATTATTTATTTATTATTATACATTTATTATTTATTTATATTACTCAAGTTTTTGGCATCCCCTTAAGTTTTGCAACTGAGTCCAGTGACTCACTTCTATATGGCAGTCCTGACCCTGCGGGAAGTGCCTCTGTAATGGGTTTTATTGTGGCCCCCCAAAAGTTGTGCCCACCTTCTGGCCCTAGAATCTGTAAATTTGATCTTATTTGGAAAAAGAGTCTTTGTAGATAGAACTGAGATCTCCAAACGAGATCATCCTGGATTATCAGGATGGGCCCTAAATCCAATGACAGGTGTCCTTGTAAGAGACAAAAGAGATGACGCAGACACACGCAAGAGAAGGCCGTGTAAAGACAGAGGCAGAAATTGGAGTTATTCTCCCATAAGCCAAGGAACATCTGGAGTGACCCAAAGCTGGCATAATTTCTGACAAGAAATAAAGTTTCCATTATTTCTAACAATAAATCCATTGACACATTTATCTTTGTTCTTCTGTACATAACATGATTCCCTGCCTCACCTACCCTTGGCTGCTTTTAAGACTTTTTATCACTGGCTTTAAGTAATTTGATTATGATGTGTTGTGATATAATTTTCTTCAAGTCTCTTGTTCCTAAGCTTTATTAAGCTTCTTACATTTGTAGGCTTATAGTTTTCATCAAATTTGAAAATTTTCTAGCATTTATTTTTAAAAGATTTTAATGAAGTCTTCCTCTTTCCTCAGAGACTCCAACTACATATTCCTAGCCTCCTCAAGGTTGTCTCAAAGCACAATAATGATTGGTTTCTTTCTTTTGTTAATTCTCCTCTCATTGTGTTTTATTTTGAATACTTTCCATCTCTATGTTTTTAAGTTCACTAACCTTTTCTTCTGTATCGTCTAATCTGCTATTAATCTTACTGTATTTTTATATTTTTCTTTCTTATCTCTACTTAACATTTTGAACATATGGAATACAACTTCAACTGTATTCTTATCTCCTAATTCTAACATTTCTGTAAGTTGAAAGTCAGTTTTGTTTGATTTTTCTCCTTGTTATGGGTTGTATTCTCTTCTTTCCATGCCTGGTAAATTTTCATTAGACCCCATACATTTTCAATTTTACCTTATTTGGTGCTGGATAATTTGTATTCCTATAAATATTCCTGAGCTTCATTCTGTGATACAGTTAAGTTACTTGGAAACAGTTTGATCATATGGTTTTGCTTTTAAAATTTATTAGATGAAACTATAGTAGTGCTCAGTCTAGGTTAATTATTCCTTACCAGAGGCAGTCTTTTCTAAGTACTCTAACTAATGCCCCATGAGTCATGAGATTTCCGTCTAGTTGGTAGTTATAGACACTTTTTCCAGCTCTGTGTGAACACAGGTCACTGTTATCTCATTTCTGTTCCAGTAATTCTTACCCTTGCCTTAGGTAGTTCTCTCACAGGTATGTGTTGATTAGTACTCTGCCACATACTTGAGGGGGACTTTCTTTAGACATCTAGGGTTTTCTCTCTGTGCAGCTCCCTCCTTTCTGGTACTCCATCCTGAAAAATCTGGCCACCCTGCTCTCCCCAACTCTCAACTTTTGTCTCTTCAACTCAGGGAGTCAGCTGGGCTCTGCTTGGCTTACTGCTTCCTATGCCATGGCTTGGAAATTCTCTCACGAAACACTGTTAGGCTCATAGCACTTGTTTCCTGATGTGTCAGAGATTACTCTAGTTCGTTGACTAATGTCTAGTATCTCAAAAATCATTGTATCATATTTTATCAGATTTTATTCTTTTGATTGTTTCAGGTGGGACAGTAAACCCAGTTTCTATTATTTCCTATTAACTGGAAGTGGAAGCCTAAGATCATCTTCTCAAATTTCATTTGGCCAGCCCCTGCTAAAGCCTGATTCAGAATCTGTATTTTTCAAAAGCAAGGGAGTCTGATGGATATTCCTAGCTATAAACCAGAGGACTAGATCTTCATTATTCAAAATGTTGTTCATGTATCAGCAGCATCAGTATCACCTGGGAGCTTGCTGAAAATGCAGACTCTCAGGTCTCATCCAAGACCTACTGATTCAGAAGCTGCATTTTAATAATATATTTCCATTAATTATATGCACATTTAAGTTTGAGAAGTGCCAGACTGGTTAATTTCCAAGTTTTCTCTAACTCTAAAGTTCTTTGTGCCTGTGAAAGAGGTAAGAGAGCAAGGTACATTGTGGAAAAGTTGCAATATGTTAAAGGCATGTTTCTAGTGTAGATTTGTCATATAAACTACAAAAGAGCTAACAAAGGGCAAAAAAGGACAAATACTCAACTTATTTATTTTTGCGATTATTTGATTAAGGTGTTTCTTATATGGTTTATGTATTTTTGTTTTTAACCAATATACCCTAATAGCTTAGACAGTGCTTGGCACATGTCAGACACTCAGTAAATAGTTTTTAATTAATTAATTGACCAACAGATAGAACAGTTAGGTGCATTGTCAAAGTGGATATTTTTATGCCTCCGAGAGGGCAAATTTAAACACAGAAACCTCAAAAGGGGTAGAATAATTTTACCTAGAGGAGATGGCTCACACTACCTATGGAACATTAGTATTCATCAGAATTTGGTAAAGAACGGTCTTAGAAAGTTCACTCAATGATTCAATAAACACTCTTTATAACAGAGGAAGTAACTAAGGGAACTGCAATTCCATGTAATTACAACCAAAGAAAAAATACTTGTTGAAAAGGAAATAACAGGCAGTTTTAAAGAAAGTGACCATGCCAACCGAAAATTTATAATAGGAGAGAAAACAAATCCTGGGATAGCAGTTGTACATCTAGAAAGAGCCTTGAAGAGTCATGTAGATCTCAGTTTCTGCTTTTTAGCCATTCAGTGGAATGACCTGAGGCACTCCCTTAGTCTTCTCTCGACTTCTATCTTTAAAATGGAGTTGGTGATGGTTATGATGGTGATTATGGTAATGATGATGCTGTTGGAGCTGGTGGCACATAACTTGCATCTCAAGACATCTTTGTGATAATCAAATGCAGTGATGCCTATGAATGGATACTATAAAACCTATAAAGTATTATACAAATGGCCTTTATTCCTGGATTTAGGAAGGAAATGAGAAAAACTCACATGACTGCATAAGAATGCTTTCTGAAGATTTCAGGTTTTAAATAATAGGTATAAAAATTGAAGAAGAGGAACAACTTTTCCAAAATACAAATGTATGGGACCATAAGAGAAGTCAAGAAGGTCACTTGGTGAATGGTGAATATGAATATATGCTCAGTAAGAAAGCAATGAGAATAGAATAGGTGAAAAATTGCTGAGAACAAAAGAGGAGCATTCAAACCTCTGATGAAAATCAAGCCCCACCCCACACACACATGCACACTCACAGAAAAAGACAAATCTAGAAAGGACAGGAGAGTCCTATAGATGAGGCCAATAGTGTAGAAGTAACATGATTCCCAGGAAAACTCTAGCCTCATAATTATTTTCTCCTATCTTCTCTTTTTTTCCTATCTTCCCATCTTTCCATCTTCTCAGGGAAAACAAACTTCATGCTGAAAGGGAGGGAAAAAAAAACAAGTCGTCTTCATGTAAAGGGGAGAAACATGGTTAATGAAATAGAAATTCCCAACATTCAGCTTCCTGTCTCATGCTTGAATTTCCCCCTTTACATCACCTGCAATAAGTAAGTGCCTCCTTGAACAACCACATCTTGTAACTGAGGATTTATCACATCTTCACATTATTAAATATGGGGGCAATAAGAACGGTTAGAAATTCCAGTTTGTCTTAATTCTGAGTTGAAGCAAGCCTTCCCATACCTTCCATTGGCCTGGGTCCCACTGTTACTGTAATTTAGCACAAACTAATTATTTTACATAATAATGATTTAAATATTCAAAAATTGTTTCCATTTCTTTTCTCTAAGTAGTTATTTCTTTAGGTTCAATGATTGGATGGTTGGGTTCCTTTAGTATTCTCTGAAAGGGTTTTAACTTGATTTTAACCAAATGTTCCTCTTGTTTGAAAGAAATAGCATATGAGAAGAGGCTAATGTTCTTTTGTTAAAAGAAAATCAAAGACATCAGAAGAAAGGATTTCTTTTACTTTCCCTCTGCTGAACTCACAAATCCGCTAATACCCATACCCCACCTTTTCTCATATGTTGGGGAAAGTGATTGCCTTCATAAGACTAATCCTTCCACCTGTGCTTTGGACCACACTACTTTTACCTTTCCAGGCAGACATTACTGATGATCCCTCAATCTTCCTTCCCTCAGTTCCTCTCAGTCCTTCTTTTCAGAACTAAGCTTCTTGTCTATTCTTATCACCTTCATTTTTTTTAATCTTCTTACTTTCTATTCACTAGAAAGTGGCTATTGAGCCATTACTCCATTGAAAATGATCTAATTTCACCACTAATATCTTTATTTCTAAATAAAATATTTTTTCTTTTTTATTTTACTATATCTGTCACCAAGATATGATATTGTGGACCACATTCTTCTTAAAACATTCTTTTCCTTTAGCTTTCTTAGATATCTGATTCTCTTGTACACTTCCTAATTATTTGATTTCAATGTCTCAGTCTCCTTTATAGACCTATCTTTTTTATATTCTCTCATTAAATAAAAGAGTTCCTTAGAGAGTAGTCCTATCCCCAATCCTCTTTTCTCATTATTCACTGTCTCCCTAGGACATCCCATGACTTCAAGTACCATTATGTATGACTTATGGATATCTCCCAGCCCAAGCTTCTTTCAGTTCCAGATTGTCATATTCATCTGTCTACTTGACGTCCAAAAATCAACATCTCCTCAAACTAGAATCATGCCTTCCCACCAACTAGTACTTCCCTGGTATTTCTTTTTTCATAAAACAACTTCACCACTTTTTCAGTTATATAAGCCAAAAACTTTGGATCTATTCTTTAGTCTTCTTCACCTCTTTCTTCTCTTATATCAGCTATCACTAAGATCAATAAATACCATGACTAAATAACTCTACATCCACACATTTTTCTCCATATCCACAGTCCCATCCTACTCCAAGATATCATCTTGTCTTGGCTGGACTACTACGATTGCCTATTAACTTGTCTCCCATGCTTTTTATTGTCATTTCAGGATCTGCCTTCCACACGGTAATTAGAATGATCTTCCAAAATTCAAGTCTTATTATATTGCCTCCCTGCTTAAAATTTTTGATGGCTTCTCATTGTGTGTAAGGAAGAGCAAAATCTCTAAAATGCCTTGTGAGATCTTGCCTATGCTTGCCTCATCAGCCTCATTTCTTACTACTCCATGATCTCAAGTGTAACTGGCCCTTTTTTCAGTTCCTCCTAGGCACTCTGCTTCCTCTGCAATGGGACTTTGGCGAGGTTGTTTTTATAGTCATAAAATGCTTTCCTCTTCCTTTTCTTATAAATTGGCCAAGGTAATTTCTTTTAATTACTCTCATATTTGCATCCTTTGGAGAACTTGTATCAGTTCCTAGTAACACATTCGTCTTTTAAAAATTTAATACTTGTCTCTCTAACTGCAACTTTATTCCATGAGAGTAAGGCTTTTTTTTTCTTCTGTATGTCTTTGTATCCCCAATGTCTAGTAGAGTACCTGGCCCACAGTATGAACTCAATAAATATTTGTAGAATGAATGAATACTTTGATAGACCTCAGCAATAGTCTTTTATATTTCTACTATTTTCATGTGTTCTATCTTTTTCCTGGAATACAACCCTTTCTGCCCTTCTTCTCCTTATCCTTTTGGTCTGTTGACTGCTTCAATATCCTTCAAGACTCGGCCTCAAATATTCAACCCTGTCCTCATATGAGAAGTGCTCCCTGTTATCCCCCCAAAAAAGAGGTGCTCCCACTTTTGTGCTCTTCATGCATACTTCTATTTTACCCCTTGTATAATGTTATCAATTTTTTTTATTTGCACATCTGTCTTCTTATATTCTCCAAGGAGAAAGGACAATGTCTTAAAACAGTATTTGAAAAATATTAAGAACTCAATGCACATTTCCTTAATTAATCAATGATAGGTGCAGAAGAACAATTATCTGAAATAGTAGATTGGTTCTCCTGACTTCCTTCACTGTTCTGTTGGCATCTTTTCTGAAACTGTGTGTTTGGGGAGAGAAGACAGTTTTCCTCAGTTAGAAGGAGATATGCCCTTAACTAAGAGTGTATAAGTACCATGCTCTTCTGCTAGACTTGACACATAAAGTGAAGAGGTGTGAGGAGAGCCTCTCTGTCCTGTATGTGGTTTCTTGTCTCTAAAAGCATTATTTCCCAAGATACTGAAAGGATTTAACCAATGTGTTTTTGACTCATGATTGTTGATCTCTGAGAAATCAGCAACAGCACAAAATATGTCATAAATCTGGGAATATGTGACAGACAAATATTATCTTAATCATTAGGGAAAAAAAATCCAGCAGTATAGATTGTCAGGCATGACATCATTATATAAGAAATTATAGAATAGATAATTTAAATGTAGTTTGTAGGTCATTTGAAAGGAAAGTAACTAGCATGAGTCCTCTAAGAACGAGTCATGCTATAATAATCTCTCAGTTAGTGTTAGTAGATTAGAGGGAAGTGCTTTAGATGTCATGTCTAAATTTCAAGAAAGCTTTTGATTGCATTTTTCCTGATATGTTTATGCACATAGCTAAAATTATAGTCGACTCATGGCCATTGCCCATGGAGTACTGACTAATAGATTGATGCTGATCTAGAAGACTGCTGGTGGCTTAACACACCTCCATTCCTTGTCCTGTCCTGGTTAACATTTTTACCAGCAGTGTAATTAAAAATATAGAATACATTATTATAATAGGTTATCACAGAATTCAAAATTATTTTTAGGTCAAAAACAATGTTGGTTTTAGGAATTAAATGAACAATATGAAGATTTTCCTCACATATGTATTATCTTATTTAATTATAGTAGGGTGTTAATATTACTAATTATACCCACATATTGCATAATTTATTACATAAATTATGTCAGTCTTTCTAAATAATCTGATATGGATATCATTTTTCCATTTTACAGAAAAGGGAACTGAAGATCAAACAAATTAAGTACCTTCTCTAAGGTCTCAAAGGTAGTCCTGGAGCTGGGATTTACACACAGTTCAGTCTGACACCCAAACTAAAGACCCTTTCTCCTTTATTGCAGACCCTCTCTTCTTTATTCCATGAAATCTGCAGATGAAATGTATTAGTAAGGTGTAAATGATGCACTGAGTTGCAGAAACTCAATTCTACAAGCAGAGAATGGAGGAGACATGGTTTCACACTGGTTTGTGTGAAAAGGTGTGAAGGGTTTGTTTGCCTTTAAGCACCTTATGAATCATCAGGTGAGTCATTGACTTCTCCTCAAATGAATACAGTCTTGAGCTATGTGTGCTCTACCATGACTGAAATATGGTGCTTTATTCTGGGACACTCATCCTAAGAAAGCATTGTCAATATGAGTAAGCCCAGGATAATTTGACCAGAATGATGAATTTAAATCATATGAAAAATGGTTGAAGGAACATTGTAGAAAACATGTGACCTCTAGCTATACACAGTTCACATTTGTTAACATATACTATGGGATAGAAACTATTCTAAATATTTTACAGCCTTAATTTATATAATCTTCACAGTAATCTTTGAAACAGGTACAGTTATTATTACTTCTATTTTACAGATAAGAAAACTGAGGCACAGAGAAGTTATATTATTTTTCCCAAGGTCATATCATCATGAACTCTGAAAGTTTGGCTCCTATTTTCAACTGCAACAAGAAATTAGAAGAGGAGTTATATGCATTTTCTGGCTATAGAAGGAAAAAATGTAAACCAAAGAGGGTGCTTTATAAGAGTATAGTTTGATTCCATCTCAAAAATTTAATAATTTACATCATCTTAAAAAAGTATTGCTGTGTTCTCTGCCACTGGAAGTCCTCAATCAGGTATATTTTTGAGAGGGGACTAATATGGCTTACACATTTCCTCCTATTTTAATGAGCCTATCAGTGTCAGCATAGTTCCATATCAGTGGGTTGGAGTGAGAGCATTTCTCCTCCTGGAATCTTGAGTTATGTATAGGAAAATCTAGATTGACTAGAATTTGATTTACAGAACCCTAAGTTAGTCAAAATGTATTGCTGTATTATGCTTTTCAAGGACAATTTTAAAAAGTATTTATATAATTTATCCTTTAAATGATATGTCATTAAATCATTTAAAAGAGTTAATATAATTTATTCTTCCATTCATGACAACATATATCCAGATAATAAAGATTTATTGAGCATGTACGATATGTAATACTATATCTGATTTCATCTTTAGGTTTCTATTGTTTGCTCCATCTAATTATGAAAAAATTTATGCTCAGAAAATTTAAGTGATATGCCCTAATTCCCACAGCTAGGAAGGGACAGAGCAAGGTCTGGAACAAGGGTTTGTCAAATCTTGCTTTCTCCAGAATACTCTACTCCTTCCCTTCTGAAAAAAAAAAAAAAATCATGTAGACAGATATATTTCACAAGTAATTTCAATAACAAGATTTTCAAGCTTGCATCTTGGATCATTTGCTCAACAAATATGACAGGGAACTCCTTTCATTTAGGGCCAGCATAGTGATTGTTGACAAGGAATACAAAAATTAAAAAGGAAACAAAACAAAATATATTGTTCTGTCTTGGAGATGCTCAGTGCTGAGTGGGAGACAGATCTGAAAACAGATCAATGCAATCTAGTGAGAGAAACTGAGAGTCAACTTACTGCAACACACATTCTTCTCATCTGCCCATTAACTGGGGTTTTACTGTCATCAACATCCAGATTTATTCAAAAAACATCTGAGCACAGACTCTGTGCCAGCTATGATGCTGGGCATTGTGGAAAAAGGGCAAAGCATCAGACCTGACTGACCTTTGCCCTCACAGAGGTTACAGTTGTTTGATCTCATGTGAACATTTTGGCCTGACTCTTCTTGAGATTTCCATGTAGGAAACTAGAAAAACTTTGGAGTCACATCATACTTGAATGTTAAGTTAGAAGTCAACGAGAAAGATAAAAATAGAATATAAACCGAATTACCGTTGAAAAGAGCTATATTGGACAGGACGTGCTTTTTCTCAAAGCTTCTATAATGACCACTTTTGTTTATTTCCTAGTGTTGTAAATGACCACATTTTATTTGTTTTTAATTTTACCTAAGCACTAGATGACTTAATTGTCTTGCTTTGCAATAAAAATATATCTTTAAATATTAAAAATCTTATTGAGCAAATACAGTGAGAGGCACGCAGGAATTGAGACCAAATGAGGAACTAGCATAAGTCTCCACTTATGCTCACTCTGGGGCCTGTATTCAGAGCACAGAACTGTGGAGAGAGGTGACAGCTGCCTGGGGTGAAGCAGCAGACTCAAAGAGCCTTCTCAAGCAACAAAAGGGCTTGGTAAAATTTCTCTACCAAAGACATGGAGAAGAATTTTTGTCCTTGTAGGGATGGAGTGAAATTTGAGGAGAAGGAAAAAAAAGAAAAGGAGAGTCTGGGAAGATCACTACTGAAGACTCCAAGTTCCAACCACTGACCAGAGCCAGAGGGCAAAGCTCAAGCATCAGTGCAAATCTGGCAAAGAGTGTGGACATACCTGGACAATGAGATGGGGAAAGCTTGAGTGCCATAAGGAAACATTTGACCTTTGTCTTTTCCTCACCTACCTCTCAAAGCTTATAAGTGAGCTTCCTAATTGTGTTGGGAGGAGGTATAACAAGATGAAGAAATGTTCTTATATGCAAATTTATCTTGAGAGAGCTCCAAATATATTTGTACAAAATAACTATCGAGAGCTCTTTGGTTTAGAAGGTGAAATTCCTCCCAAGTTGTGCTCCACCAACAAAAGGTGAATCTAACTGCGGTGCAAAAGCCAAGAAAAATAACAGATTTTGCTCCTGAGAGGGGTATCTATGAGTTGGAGGGTAGAGTGGAAAAAATAAAGAGGGAATGAGGCAACAGTGAGGTGGCAGAAAGCAGCATGCTGTTGAATGTGACCTCCCAAGACCCCCTGTAGATTCTATAAAAACACAAAACGATTGGTGTGGGCAGATTTCTTGAGGAACCTACTAAAAAGAATACATCTGGCATCAGGGATGAGTTAGGGTTAAATGTAGTTATCTTACGTAGACAGAGGGGCTAACTGTAGATAGGGAGCTGCTCACTGATAGGTTTAGGACTCTCCTAAGCTCGGCCCTAAACTTCAGATTCGTACAACTAATTGCCTCCTCAACATCTCCAACCAAAATCTCTTCCTCTCCAAATGCTCCCCATCACAGGAAATGTTCCCACCATTCAATAGGTTACCTAGGTTACATCTTTGGGATCTTTGTCATTCCTTTTCCTGTGGTTCCATTTTCAAATGCATCAGCCGGTCCTGTTGCCTCTGCCTTAAAAATGTACTCCAAATCTTCCAACTCTCAATACTTTTACTAGCACTAACCTTATCAAGTTCCTGTCACTTCAGAAGACCATTTAGTAGCTTCCTAACTGGTCTCTCTGGTTCTGCATATGTCTCAATATAGTTTATTCTCCTCACAAAGTAAGCTTCTAGATTAATGTAGGTCCTGTCATGTCAGCTCCTTGCTTAAAATTGTCCAATGACTTCCCAAAGTCCCTACAATAACCTAACAACTCTGTGACCTGACTGCCAACCTTATTTCCTGCTCCACTTCTTCACCTGGCCTTTTTGCTTTTCACTGAGGTTGACAAGCCCATTACATTCTCAGGGACTTTGTGTTCCCTATACTCCAGTCTATGCCATTAATAAGAGGTGAAGCTGGCATTCCAAGCCAGGCAATCGAACTCCAGGGCCATTGCTTTTAACCATCGTCACTCGCCAATCTCATAGTACATATCACACTACCTGATATTGTATAGTTTATCTTTTTAGTTGTTATTTTCTCCCACTAAAATATAAACTTCATAAGGGCAGGGACTTTGTTTTGTTTAATACTTGGCACATAATTAGCACTCTATAAATATTCGTGGAAAGAATGAAGCCTTAGATGACTTCTGTGATACAATGGCTTATGCACTTTAAATGTACTATTCACTGGTCTTTACAAAAACCTTATGAAGTATTATTAGTATTATTTTTCTTATTTTAATGAGGAGGGAACTGTGGCTTGAAGAGGTTAGTATTTGTTCACAGTCACACAGCTGGAAATGGAATGGCAGAGATTTGAATCAGAACCTGTTCATCATTAGAACCTAAGCTCTTAACCCCTGAGCTATATTTATTTTACTACCTCAAGGTCCTGCTTCCTTTTCTCCCTGATCTCTCTGTGTAGCATGTAACTACACCAAGAAAATAATTAATATGTTCGAAGAATATAGACCTTAAGAAACCAAAAATGCTTTAGTATAAAACATTAAAAGTTTTATAACTAGATAGTACCTGTTCAAACATACAGTCCATTCTTCTAATTTTAGAGAAGAGTTTGAGATACAGAGAAATTGAATGGGTGTCTAAGGTTACGATGTTGCAGAAAAAGCCCTGTACTAGGAAACAGAACTTCTGGTGAGTAACTGTGTGTTATGGGTTGATTTGTTAAGTCCCCATCAAATTTATATATTGAAGTTCTAACCCTTCGCACTGCAGAATATGACTTTATTTGGTCATATTTGGGTTATTGTAGATTTAATTAGTTAAAAGGAAGTCATAGTGGAGTAGGGTGGCCCCTTAACCCAGTGTGAGTGGTATTCCTATGAAAAGAGGAAATTTAAACTCAGGCATGTACATGAAGAGAACACCATGCAAATGTGAAAGCAGAGATCAGGGTGCACAAAGCATGGGTTTATAAATGGGATTTGCCAGCCATCATGTCTCATGTTGGTTCAGTGATTTTAAGGCTCATATGACCATTGAGTAAGACATGGAACTCAGAGAGGTAGCAATGGAATGGCGGGAAAAGGCCTGGGTTTATTATATCCATTTAACAGACTTATCATCCTTATTTTACTGAAGCCCAGGGAGTAGTTGACTTGTCTAAGGTTGAGCGGTTGGATGATTTAAGATTTGAACCTAGGCCTCGTGGCAACAGAATGCATTCAATCAACCACTCTTTTTCATTTGGACTTTATTAGTCTTTCTTCAGTCAACTGAGAATTACTATGACCCCCAACTTATTTACATCAAAATGCTGTGGGAACATGCCAGGGACTGCTTTCCTGTGTGTGTATGTGTGTGTGTGTGTGTGTGTGTGTGCACATGCAAGCATGCGTGCGCATGTGTATGCCTATATATTTGTGTATTTCTTTTCAGCTCTGACAATTCCAAAGTCTTAGGCTCTTATGTATTTTGTTAAGTACCAAGCTATTGCCCTTAGGCTTGGCAAAGATGCCACAGTATTTTCTGCGTCTGCAGTCACTCCCTGCCATCAGGAACACTGACATGCCATCACAGGTAGGGGGATGATTACACTTAGGGCCTATGTTCTGGAACCAGGTGATTAACTTTCTTTTCAATTGATCTTCATTTTGGTTTTTCTACAAACATAATTATAATTCAGTATTCTGGAAGGCAAGTGGTGAGCAACAATAGCAGATGACAAGCTCTTGGAATATGAAGCTCTGTCTTGCTTTTGTCTCTCATCTCTGCTCTCATCTCTGTACCTGAACCAGTGCCTGCCCATGGTGGGTGCACAATGCCTGCAAACACTTGCTGTAAAAGAAAGTTGCTTTGGTGTGAATGTGTGTACCACCCAAAATTCAGACTCTGAAATCTTAACTCCAAAGACAGATGATGATTTAGGAGGAGGAACCTGTGGGAGGTGCTAGAATCATGAGGGTGGAGTCCTCATGAATGGGATTAATGCTCTTATGAAAGAGAGCCCAGAGAGATTTCTAGTTCCTTCTACTATATAGAGACACAAGGAGAAGTTACTGGCCATGAACCAGGAAGTGGATCCTCAGCAGAATGTGAGCATGCTGCTGTCTTAATCTTGGACTTCCTGGCCTCTAGAACTATGAGAAATAACTTTCTGTTGTTTTTAATCTACCTAGTTTTGGTATTTTGTTATAGCACCCCCAATGGACTAAGACAAAAGCCTTAGCTATAAGCATATTTCTCTCTCTGGAACAGTGGTTCCCTACTCACAATTACACAATAGAATTACCTCAGGAGAATTTAAAAAATCTGATACCCAGGGCTCCATTCAAGACCAATTGAAATAGAAATCTGAGGTAAGGATGAAGGTCAAACATCAACATTTAAAAAAATAGGTATTCCCCAGATGATTCTCATTTTGCAGCAAGGGTTAAGAACAACTTCTCTGTAGAAACAGATCTACAAACATTTATAAATATTTATGGCTGTAGACATTTTAAAAGTCTCACCTGTGATTATTCTAACAGATTCACTTTTGTCACTCGATCAGTAAAGGCTCAGAGATTGTGGGGTACAATTAGAAATCAGGGGTGGTGATGAAGTGCTATAAACATTAGCTCTGTAGCCAGCAGGCAAACTGTTTCTGCAATGTTGGCTCATCTTCAATTATCTCTATAATGAAATATAGTAATTTTATTTTTTTGAGTGGAGTTCTCTAGAGCAGACCCTCTTACTGGTTCACAAACTGCTTACCTGTGGGTCATCTACTGATTCTTACTTATAAATTTCCTAACCACACACACACATACACAAATACACTTCTTAGCATAATTTTTTTTAAGCTAACTATAAGATTTCAACAAAGCATTCAAGAAAATATTTTGATTATGATATCTACATGGTTCTTTCAAAAAATAAAAGCTTAACCATGTGATCAACAGAAGACTCATCGAGAAGACCACAAGTGTCCACAGGCGTTCTGGAAACTGTGCTTTCAGAGGACTATTTGCACCTCAGATTCTTCCAGAGTCAAATGATCAATGGGACCATCTGACTAATGTTCTGTGATTCTATGATTCACTTTTCCAGAGGCCTCAGAGGAGATGGAGATTCCCTTTATTTATCTAGTAAATTAAACTCTTCAGATTCTTAAGGTGGTTCTGTTTGGTTTCTTTCACTACCTCCCTTCCCATTTTCTTAGCAACTGGGTGAACAGTTGCTAAGAAAATGTATAATGTTCCAAGTTGGGGACTTTTCGGACACATATTCTGAAACTTTAGTTTTGATGTTGGCCAGGCGAAGTGGTTGGTTTTCTTTGTGGGGTATGGTAGGAGAGAAGCGAAAAAGGTCTGCTTTTAATACGTCAGAACTAACCACAAAATAATTGGGCCTACAGTCTAATCTAATCATGCTTTTGTTTATTCACCTCATAGAAAAGTCCGTTAAGAATGCAGTTGAACACAATATATAATAATAATAATAGTATTATAACATACATTGTGAGAAGCTTTTGAAAATAAAATGTCCACTCAAAATAATGCAGTGTTCATAGACACACAAACCCATTAGTCATGCACATTTGTGCCATTTCTTTAACTTTTTGAGTCACAATGCTGAACTGAAAGCATGAAATATATTTTACAAACTGAGACAGAAGCCAGTAAGAGGCCTAACAACTGTTATGAGAAGCTTCACATTTGCATAATTTACTACGTCAGTTCACATTTTATTATAAAATTCACATTGTTTTATTGTTTTCTTTTGTAATTAATTTGAACATGACATTCCTGCTCAATGGCAGGCAGGAGGCTTTCTTTTCAAAGTCAGTAGTTTGGAAACACTCAGAAGAACCATCTGTGAGCAAATGTAGTGTTGCTTTTTAAATCGAAGCCACAGTTACAGTAGAACCCCGTTAGAACCCAACTTGTGCGTACACAGATTTGGACAGCACATAGGTGAAAACTACATCCCATTGCCTCCTACCCCTATCGAACTATACAAAAGTAAAAGCTCCGTATAAACCATTCAGTATCCAATGTGAGAATCCTGCTTCTAAACTGGTTCGTAAAGGTGTTGAGCAGTATTTGCTACTCAGACAGGACAAAGGGCAGACCCTCTGAGTAAAGAGCCCACCGATGATGTCACTGGCAAGGGGACCGGATATCTCTCTTAAGCAATGTTCAGTTTATAGAATACATAATACAAAACATTACAAGAAAATCGCAACTCTTAGGCAGAGTTTTCTACGCGAATTTAACACCACCATTGGCAGGCAATGTTAGATATATAAATTAATAACTTACAAAACATTACATTATATACATTAAGTAATAAATACATGGTTATAAACAGAAATGAAGGTGTTAGCGCAGAAGGCAGTGCAAGAGAAAGACGGCAGCATTAAATTGAAAATGGCATAATTGGGTGTGAGAATGAAGAGAGAGGGGGAGAACAGCATGGGGGCCATGAAGCTCCCAGTGGCATAGAAGTTCTGGACACCACAGGGCGCACTGCCTTATTACGCTGGTTTTACACAGATGGTTACTGTGAACAACACAACTACTCCCTTCCTACCCCTTAGTTTATTCAACTTTATTCTGTTGACAGAAAAAAAGTGAAACTCTTGAGGAGAAAAAGTACTGTTCAAGGCAGGCAAAGAGAGATAGGTTGTAAGGGCAACTGTGGAGTTGGATGGGACAACAGGGGAAGGAAGTAGAATGTGGTTAGAAGCGTATCCTTTCAATTTGCAAAAGTAACTGTAGTAAAGTGAAAGATATTGCCCAAGAAAGAAGGAAGACTATTTTCTTTCCTTTTTTTTTTTTCCAGAAAGAGTCAAAAAAGTTTGTGTCAGCTTTGAATGCTTATCTGTGTAGAAGTTGATACTAAACTCTAGGTATTCAACAGGCATTTTAAAGACGTGAAAATGTTTTACAAAAAAGGCACACAGGTTGGCAGACAAAGGGACAGGTGAGCAGATTTATAAATGAAGTTATCAGTCAGTTCAGTCACTAGAGGGGACAGAGTCCCAAAACTTAGTGCAGAAAAATCTCTCAGTTTTGTGTCTTCTATTTTCAGGCCATTTAGTCGTGATCCGAACTTGGCCTCCAGTACCACATGAAGCTTCAGCTCTCCACCAAGCTTGCAAGCAAGGCGAGTCAACCGTGGAATTTCCTGAGCTGCTATTTGCTTCACGGTCTTGCACACTGGCTCCATACTCAAGTAACTTGAAAAGCCACATGGCCCTTGTCCTGTGCAGGCCTCGGCCCCCATGGTGGGCTGGCCCTACCATACAGCTGGCATGCTTGTCAAGGTGGAATGTACATCTCCACACAGAGAGGGAGATTATGTGTCAACTGGGGACTTGTCTTCTGTCGCAATGTCCACATCGGTCTCTCCCAGTGAATCTCTATTTTCTGGGTCGATCACACAAAGTGTCTTTGTGCTGCTGAAATAGTTGTGGCCCTCTCCCTCTCTTTCAGGTCCTTCAGAATCCTCCTCTTCAAGGGTCAGTTCAAATTGAAACTTCTCCATCAGCCCCTGGCAGTCTCTGTTCTGCTCGTCCAGCGGTGGGGAGGGACTCTGGGGTATCATGCTCTGATACCAGTTCCTGTTATCTTCTAATGTGTCCAGAATGTCCTGGGCATCAGGCTGTACCAGATCTGCCCATGTCTCCCACAGCGGATGGACAATGTAGTCAATGAAACCAACCTGGAGGAAAATAAGGTCACATATCTGTTATTGTGATGGGCCCTTAAAAACCAAACATGACATCTTAGTTTCCATGCAAAGAAAAAGCAACAACCCAAGAGAGATTGTTAATAATGGATCCCATTATTTGAGCAACTACTGTATAGTATGTTCTGCACTGGATGCAATATATAAATCACTGCTCTTAGTCCTGCCAAGTATTGTTACCCACTATCTACAAAGGAGGAAACTAAGACTCATTGAGATTAAATATCTTGACGAAGGTCACAGAGCCAGTAAATGGTGGAGCTGGGCCTCAGTCCCAGCTTTGTCTGATTCCAAAGCTTGTGTTCGTCTCACATCTCAGTATAACTGATGACTTTTCCTTTTACGTGTGCCAGATAAGAAGTCTGGATGTAACCGTGGCCGGGAATGACTGTCATTACTTGGCTTCTGTGAGTCATTCTCTGAAGAAGGAAGCCCCAGGTCTAAGGAGTTCTGACTCAACATTCCTTCCCTGATAACTTGAAAATATGCTGCAGTTCCAAAACGAAGGGGGGCCAGCCTCTGACTACTCTGAAATGTCTCAAGTCCTGTGGAATGCTTTTGGTTTGCAGATGAGTTTGGTAAAACATCTGAAAATACTTCAAGCCCCTAAACAAATATCCCCTCTATGGACACGTCTGCAATTGTTTTAGATCCATAGGGCACATAGTCATTTCCATCAGGAGAAAGAAGGGAAAATAAAAACAATTAAGCAGTTCCTGTGTGAGTGTTCCTGTGAATAAATATGAGGCTTATGGCTCTGTTATGGTTTACACAGGCACTATGCATCCTGTATGAGCTGGCTCTGTGGCCGCATGCTGACCTCTTCATTGTGGGACAAACAGGAAACACTGGGGGTGGGGGCAGGTTGAGAGAAAGAATAGGCACCAGTTGAATGAGAGAATGGAATTCCCCTGTCAGGGTCTAGGGAGCTGGAGAGATGTTAGTTTGGGATTTAGGGGGAGATGAGCGAGGGCAATTTATACGCACCCATGGGAGATTATATAGCTACATTTCCACACTACTGGAAACTTCTCTTCATTAATATTCTAGCTTTTGGCCAGTCATTTAATACATCGAAGTTGTACCATATTAAAGAATCTTAGTCATATGTGAACTCATTGACATCTTATCTGTCTACCATCTCTCTTCTCTCTGGTGCTTCCCTAGCCTGAATAGAATTCACGCTAAAGACAGGGCAGCTCTGACCTGCATTGGTTATAAGAACTAGATTGTGTATGATTCAGATATTTCTTTTGCTTCCACCCACTCCTTTTCCCTCCCTTTTTCTTATTTATGTGTGTCTAATGGACTTTAGAGGCTATTTTCAAGGTGTTTTCCAGGGACTTAAAAAAACAAGCTCAAGGTACTGGAGAAAATTGAATCAAGTGAATACAGTGCAGTCATTTTCTTTCTTCATTTGCTTTGCTTCTGCTAAATGCTCAGCATTTTTTGAAAGGTGGCCTCTAGTTGCTTATTTCCTATGTCCTGGAATAAGAGAGCTCTACAAATCCTAACAGCACCTAGTCAAGGGCTTTATTGCCAGACTCAGACAGAGTGCATCTGTGGGAAACACCAGCTAGAACCACAATGTCATGGCCACAGGGAGACCTGTCCACAGGAATGGAGAGTGAAGAGCTTTAGGTATGGGGTGGCTGAGTCACTAAAGAGCTGGTGAAAGGGACCAAGAGGACAGCTTCTTCACCTGACACACTGAGGAAATACAAGCTACCTCACAAGGCTGTGTGGAGGTTCAAATAAGATAATATATGGGAAAATGTGTGGAAAACAGCATAGATACTAGATAAATATTAAAAAAATAGTTGTTAATGAAAGGGCATTCTAATTAATTAATTAATTAATTAATATCTTGTTCTAATTAAGGCTTTAGGGTATTTAAATTGGTCCTAAATAATGTTATGCATTTTTATAGCATATTAGACTTTTAGAACACATTCACAGATTTTAAACTCATTTGATTGAATTTCTTTATGAAGCAACCAAATAACTGCAAAGGAACTATACATTGATATACAAGTATTTGTAAATTGGGGGGTAGCAGATAGCAGGGAGAGGATAAACACTATCAAAAAACGCTCTAAATGCTTTTGTGAGAAAGACCTTGGACAGCCTATAGACTCATTCTCTCAATCATGACCACCTGGCTCAGGCCATTTTTTTTGTCCTAAAAAAACTTTTCAGCAGGTCCTGAAGCCTTCGTAGGAATAGTGACACTTTCTAGTTCTACATACTCTGAAACTAGAGGCCTCTGGAGCATTTCTGCATTCCCCTGCCTCCAGTGTATTTGTCCTCAGCACACAGGAACTTTGTAGCTTTTGACATAACTGGAAAATACCAGCATGTTCTCAGAGGTGTAGAGGCAACCTCAGAAGGGAACACAGGACAGAGCTTAGACTGTGAGGTAGAAGAAATATGTAGTAATAAGATTCACTACCTCTGGTTATGGTGGCAGTATGCTTGACTATGGAGAGACAGCAGAAATAGGCTGCAAGAAACAAGAATAAAGCTCCTGGATAAAAAGAGAGCTAGGAGGAATCTAAGTGGATGAGATGAAGCAGCAGCCTTTAGTTCAATCAGCTGGATTTGGTAAGGTCATAGACAACTATCCAAACTGTTTGAGAATACACAGTCCAAAGTTTGATGGGTTCTGATGACTGCTTTATCTCTACCCTGTGAAACTGACTGTAATGGAGAAGGCGATGAATGAGTCATGAGTATAATGGACCTAAATGTGTAGTTGCTTCCTTACAATTTTATATAAAAGAAAGGAACTAGACAGAATCCTCCAGTTCTACAATCAGCAGAGCTCACAAAGACTTTGAAAACCTTATATTAGATACCTGGGATTTTTCCACAGAGGCTGTGTGCTTATCGCACATTGGGCTAATTTCCATTCCCCTTTCCCGCTCCTTGTCTCCCTGCTGAAAAAATTCCTCCATGATGCGGTCTGTCCATTGCCGATACAATTCCAAGGACTTGGTGGGGTTGCTCAGGTCTGCACAGTGCACCATGTTGCGAAGGACCTGAAATTAAGTTTTGGAAATCCCATAAAACTAGGTAAATACTACCAGAACATCTCATCCCTCTTGTACTAGTACACTTGGTACCAAACCCAAGAACATTTTTAGTTACATTATAATTATAGTATGTGCATCAAAAAAGCAGAATTACAATGGTGCTGGCCAGAGTTGGTTATTGACCATTAGAGGAGTCCCAAAAGGGAAAATGTATGTCTTCTTAGATTGATAGCCATTGAATTTAAAAACTGGAAAGGACATTAGAGGTCAGATACTGCCATCATTTTCCTTTCCTCAGTTTGGAAAAAATGCAAAGAACTACTCAAAGTAGATATCTTCATATTTTCCGCTTGTGGGAAGAGGAGACCAGCTGATGACAATTTGTATAACCAAAACAGACTTAACAAACTTCAAGTCAATGAGATTTATATCCAAACAAGAGCTTTTGAAAACAGCAGTCACGTACGCCTTATTGCAAATAGATTTTACCATTTATTTTTAGAACTAAGCAATTCAATAAATAGGGTTATGTTTTTCCTCATAAATTAGAGAATAAACCGCAATGTTTTTCTTAGGTATTTCTTAGCTTGCTTAGTTTGTTCTTAAAATAAGCCCAAAGCTGTAGTAATAACCTAGAACATGCAACTGAAGTTTGTTTTCATTTTTTAATTGTTGTTTGGTTTGGCTTTGTGTTAAATCAAAGACTTTTATTAAATACCTGTATGCGATCAGTATAGTTGTCGAGCAGGAGAACACCTGAACTTGTAACTTTCTTTGTTTCTACCATTGTCTTCAGGTCTGCCAGCAGGCTCATATGTTTGGACATATCGGTTGCCAACACCTTGGGTAAAAAGAAAATGAAAACTTTCAATAAGCTCAGTTTATCAGAGAGAATGGAATTTCTCCTCCTGCAAAGGTAAAAGTAAGTGAGGAATGTAGAGAGGCTGAAGTCTTACCATGTCGATAACCATTTTCCTGAGTGTCTGACGCTGTTTCTTGCTGAGATTCTGGAAGATGTCACAGTGCTCTTCTTGCAGCAGTTTGAAACCCACAGCCAGATGATGGTTTTCCAACACAGATTCATCATTATACATCAAAGCAAGTTCTGAATCTAATAAACAAGAAAAAACGATGACTTAATAAAAAGGGGTACAGCTCAAACACTGATATTATCTTAATGTGAAATCAGATCTAGTTCTCTTTAAGTGGCTTCAGGAACCAAGACCCACGTCATTTCTTCTTGGAGAAACAGTCTCCCTCTACGGAAGGATGTAGTCAGTTTCTAAGCAAATAAAAAAAAAAAAGTGTCTAGTAGATACTAGTGCATAAGCTTTCTCTTTGATTAAAATTGATGGCATTTTAAAACTTTTTTTCCTTCTTTACTTCATAAAGAATTTGACATTAGGTAAGAGCATTCTCAAGCAACCAAATCCTATTTTTATCTCAGATTGTAATTTCCTTTATGTCGTCATATATTTTGTGCTTTGGAAAAGAATAAACTAAAACTTTATCAAATATATTACTATTTTCAAACTACATTCACTTTTCAATATGCTTCCCAGCTCTGTCATTTGTGAGCTTTGGATTTTCAAAGAAGATAATGTAAGATTTCATTTTATCCAAATAATGTAGTTTTTTTGAGCTTTCTATAAATATAATAACAAAATAGTAATGCTTTTTAGAACAATCTTGATGTCAAATTTTCTGCCTTCTGGCTTTGTACACCAGAAATTGCAATATCTTGATGTGTAAATTATAGTTTCCGGCCTGCCTTTCACACAGAAAAATCACAGTCATCTTTTGCTAGGCAGAACCATGGTCTGCAATTAAGAACATAGTCATGAAACTCATGAGGCCACATTTTTTCTTAATCAAGAGTAATAGCCATATGATGATAATATGTCACTAATTGCAGGTGCTGTTACTCATAACCATGGCTTTAGCAGTGGGCTTTGAGTTATATCCTCAGAAAAGGTGGTGGAATATATGAAGTCATTTCAGCACTCTTGCCATGCTCACTCTGTGACCAAGGGTGCAGACCTACAGACTGACTTTGTGTATGGTAGTGTTGTAGGTGACTATAATAGAAAGACCATTTTTCTGTGTGAAGCTAACTGGCCTACACATGGACTGATTCATGATACCAGCTGATAGAGCAGTTTCTCAAAGTTTGTTCTTTCAATAGAAGAATAAGGTTAAAAAACAAAACAAAACAAAACAATGTACCCCACACTTAGATCACTCAGGTATTCTGGTGATAAAGTATGACAAGTAGCTCAAACATTTCTGCAAAACCATTAGCACTTGATGTTAATCATGACATCAGAAAACCAATATTCTCACAAGAAAAAGTACTTAGATTTTCAGCATACAGACATAGTATATTAACTGAAAGAATTAATGGATTTTCATTAGCATGGATACTAAGCAGTGTGAGCATACAAAAGTTTGAATATGGCTTGGGATCCTAAGGCTGGACTGGCCCTGAAGTTTGCTGAAGTCATCTTCCTGCTACAGACTAATCAATCCATAATCAGACCTCTGCAGTATATGAGACTTTTAATGACCCTTCCTCCTGAATTGTGGAAACCCATTTCAGTGCCTTCTTTGGAGTCTTATTTCTGTTTCAGGGTTCCCATACTCAAACGTAACATTTGAGCCTTCTTCCTCAATAGAGAGGGACACTAGTGGTGACCATGCTCTGTGTGAGAGCCCTGCATAATACTGAAAATCATTATCACATTATTCCAAGCCTTCCCTTGTGCTTACTGGATAATTCCACGTCTGTTACTCTTTCCTCATATGTTGTATTTTCCAAACATTGAGTACTTTTTATGGCTCCCCTCTGACCCTTCGCAAGTCCTCCATGCAGCTCAAAAATTCTGTTGCCAGACTGGACACAGTATCCAGGAAAGCTCTCAGCAGTTTGAGTGGAATGGAAGGATTACCTCATCTTTACTCTTATTATTATCCATAACAAAAACATTAGAAGGAAAAAAGTTAAGCAATGAATCATACAATTATCTCAAATGACTGTCCTAGTGGTGAACTCACTTGTGTTGATGAGAAACTGGTTGGAGACTCCAGGATGATCAACGTCATGGATAGCAGCTGCAAAAATGGCGGCCAGAATTTCCAAATCTGTGAAGACGGCCTGCAGAGCAAAATGAGCACATTTAACTCCATGTCCCATTTGCCTATCCTGCTTATTCAAGTTCATATCAAAGTATCCCATTTCATTCTTGTTGGGAGAAGGATGGTTTGTTGATTTTTATAATGTCTGAGTATACTAATTCAATTAAATGTAGAATCTATCAATCATTGTAAGGTTTCATGTGAAAGGGATGATGTGATGGCTGGAGCCCACGCCCTCTTCAAGCCTACAGGCTGAGGCACAGGAAAGCATATTAGCACAATGCTCATGGTGAGTGATCAGCTGCTGCCTGATGTTTGCTTCTGGATAAGTAAGTGGTATGGCAGAAAGGTGCTTATATAACACAAGCATATATAGGTCAAAGAAGCAAGGGAGACGGGCTCTGCTCTGAGATATAACAACCTCATATGTTTTCTGGCTGAATAACTTAGAGAACAAAGGCCAAATTCCAGACTCATAACACTGGCAATAAATTATTTCCCAAAACTAAATCTGTAGTGTGGTCAGAAGGTTTCATATACTCATTCATCCATTCATTCAGGACCTATTCACTAAATGTTTACTATGAGTAAGATTTGAAAACATTTCTAAGTCTCCTCTACCCCCACTGGTACATAATAATTTAAATCTAGTATTTATGTAGGTATATATTCTTTCTGGCTAAAATGTCTTTCTTTGGTTGAAATGTCTTTTCCTGATCTCTGTGATTACTTAAATCTGCTGATCCTTCAAATGCCAGCTCAGTGTCCATTTCTCTCATGAAGACCAATCTAACTACTCAAGGACACACTGAACTCTTCTTTCTCTAAACATCTGTGGTACTTGTGGTCAATTTCTGGCCATGTAGTAGGTATACTATCAATAGTGGATAGTTGATAAACAGTGTTGGCTCATTCTGTGATGCTTCTACAGAACATAAAAATAATAGTTTCTTTCATTCAGGGAAATAGAACTGCCTTGGTTCTATCTCACTATCCCAAATCTCCTCAGATTTCTTTTATTAGGAAATATGAGATACAAGCAATAGAGCTGTGGTTAGTTTAATCTTGCTTCACCTTCCAAACTAAACCTGCAAAGGTAGGGCCGAATAAAGGTTGGCCAGTCTCTTCCAGCAGTGATCCTGCTCATTTTGGAAGCACCTGACCACTACTGCCATATGTCAAAGAAGAACATGGTCTGCTAGGCACATTATGGTTAATATTGGTATGTACAAATGCACTGATCTGTTGAGCAAGGAGTCACAACCACCTTCAAGCAAGATGTCTAGCCTAATTCCTCAGTTCTAGATTTAGATTTTCAGTTACTTTTAGTTCAGCCCATAGAATCAGTTTAATGAATCCTTAGGAAAATAGGCCTATATATGCTTATTCTTAACAGAAACTATGTAGAATATTTTATACTCTGTTTCTGTGCTACCCCTCACAGTGCCTGGAATGGTGTGGGCAGTTCAGATCAGTACCTGCCTATTGAGAAAATATACTATATACCAAATATTGAATTAGACATATATTAGATATGAGACACAAAATATAAGGTGTCCTGTTAATTGCTTGATAATTAAACAATTTTTCAATTGTAATAAATATAAAGGGAAGGTTACCCTAATATTGGAAAGGAAAGTAAGTAGAAATACCATCCATTTTTATTAGTAACCCAACTGATAGATGCTATACATAATCAAGAACCAGTTCAAAAATATGCAATCATCTAATTACACTATTTCTGCAAATATATTACATGTTGTACGGCACTTTTTAAAGAGGATGGGCAGGTATGTAAAACAGATCTTAACTACTCACATCCAATGCTGGCGTCGAAAGAAGAACATGGGTTGACTGCGCTACATCAGCAGCATGTAAGCTGTTATGATATGCCACATCGGAATGGTAATGGTCTTCTAAAGTCATCATGTAGGTTACAAATGTATCAGATGAGATTTTGAATGTCTTTAGAAGATCTCTTTCCTATGTAGTAAAATGGATTAGAGAGTAAATAAATGGATGCCCCAAAATGAAGAAAAGCCAATTAGAAAAGTAAACTGGAATGGAAAAAAAATCATAAAGAGCTGTCCAGTTGAATAACCAACATTGTCTCCTGTTTACTCACCTGGAATATGGCATACATGATGCAAGTTAGAGGCCTATTGTGTGAATATCCAGCTACATTGAAGATGTTAAGGCCCCATTTGTTCAGGTCTTCCAGTTCCTGTAATTGAAATTAGAGAAATTTAGGAATAAAAACAGTTTTGTTACCATGCGTCCTATTTTTATTTATTTTTTGGATAATGGCTCTTTCATGTGTCTATTTAGAGTGTTCTAATTGCAAGAAAAAGTTAAAATGGAATGGCCTAGGATGTTGGGGTCCTCATTCTAGGTACAAATTTCTGTATATTTCATTTATAAATTTAGTTGCTGACCTATATTTGTCATATGTCAGTCCTCAACCAATGTGGTGCTCAGTGGTAGCTGCAAGTGATTAGAGGTCACTCTAGCCCCATTCCCTGTTTCTTCTTTTCACTGCTCACTGGCCTATTAGTAAAATCATCTCAGGGATACTCCTCTGCCCTTTGGCTATTATCACTAAGGGCCAGGTCAGTAACTTAGCTGCTAGAATGTGCATAAGTCAACCTTAATTTATTGCAAAAGGTTATAAAGAATGCCAGTCACCTATTATATCCTAGATAAACCTGAAAGAAGCATCATTCAGTCCTGAGTTGTAGGATTATTCTAAGATTATCTGATTACAGGAGCCATTTAGTCCATTCTTAATTATTATCTGGTATAAGGAATCTAGGATCTCCCTGGAGGATTGTCCCACTGTGAAATCAACCTTACTCTAATATCTTTCAGAAGGCCTTACTGAATGTCCTCCTGTTCATAGTAAGCTCATTTCATTCACAAAGGCTGAGAGGACCTCAGCAGTCACTATACGCAGCCTCCTAGAGGATGTATGCTCTTTCTGTGCCTTCTTCCACTACTGGTATTTGGGCTCAAGAATCAGTACTGCCAATTTCTCTCATTTCTTCTCCAGCTCTGCCTATCAATGCAGATTTTCCCATTGGTCCTTGGCATGCAGTCCCCAAAATGTCCTCTGGGATAATTTAACAGTGCTTACCGGCCTGCCCTTGGATTCTCCCAGTGTATCTTCAGTAGGATTCTTATTCATGAGGAACTATTCATTTACAAACACAATTTCGAATTTTTAATGGCCCTTTGATATAAAAAAGGGTCTTTAATTAGATGCCTGGCAATGGACGAAGAGGCCACACTAGCCTCCTTATGATATTTAATAATAAAGCAAAAGCGAATCATTACTATTTTCTAGTAGGTAGTTTTGGGCCTCTGCCTCCTGTGAAGTTGAGAGCTACATGTACTCACACCCAGCCAGCTCATACACACCTTAGCCAGATGATCTTCATTTTCTGTGTTGACTCCAAAGCGTGAGATGCTTGTATTGTTTAAGCTTGAACTATGCATCAATTTCTTCACTCCGCTTATCTGTGTCATGAGCTGTTGTTTTTTCTTTTTCTCTCTGTCTTTCTGAGTGGGAGATGGAATCTCCACATCATTCTGCTTGTCTGCAACAAAGGGATATGTTTTTCAGACCATGTGTGCCAATGAGAACCCACTGTGCAAAACAACTTCTAACAATCTTCAATGGATTTCGCATCTTAAAAAGAACTGTCATGCATTATTTCACTTGATCTCCAGAACAATCCTGTGAGATGAGTGAGGAAAATATGAGAAAATTTGCCCCATTTTACTGCTAAGCAAACTGACGCCCAGAAGAGGTAAACAAGTTGTTCAAGAAATGGCAGAGGAGGACTCAATCCCAGGTCTTCTGTTTGCAGTCTAATTTAGGAGAATTACACTTATACATTTTTAAGGTGAGGCATCAATATTTATATGTAGATTTTTTTAAGTGAATAACTTATGTTTGTGTAATAGAAAAGGTTTGTGCAGCCAAGACCAGGTTAATAAAAATAGGCTTGATGTTCTGCTCATGTTACTATATTTATATTAACTTTTTAATTTAAAAAATCCACATAACTACAGGTGGATATAACTTATAATTTCAATTTAGATGAGCAGTATGTATGATAGAGAAATAAATGGTTTATAATCTTCAAATAATTATTTTAAAGTCTTGGCTTATTGCCATTTGAGGTTTAGAGAAAGACTATAATTTCAGTTTTACTTCATGTCTTGTGTCTATTAATTATAACAAAAATAACTATATAATAAACAATTCGTGACAGGCATTACATCTATCAAAATATTTATGCTTATTAAATATTCTTGCTCATCTCATTTAATCTTTTGAAAAATTCTGCTACAACAAGGTAATAACAGAACTAGAATTAGTGGGGGGAAAACAACATGTCTACCTGCTCACAGAAGCTCTTTTCTCTATATCATGCTATGAAAAATATTCAGCTACCAAATATTCCATTTCCCTCACAGGGGGATGTATCCTGAGCACTTCTGAAAAATGCCTTAACTCTTTCGGGCCCAGGGATGCCTGGGAGTGCACTAAGGCAATAATTTATTAAATAGCTTAACAGCTACTTCATTGAACTAAATGACATCCTGTGGCTGAAAGAGTTAATGCAGCTTTCAAAAGTTCCTGCATTTATCTTTGCTTATTACAGTGAAAATTAGTACGAGTACAACTTCTTCATTTGAAAATGCCATGTTTCCAGATGGCATGCTGGGATCTAAACTATTTGCTTTCAACTTTTGCAGATGATGACATAGTCACATGTTCTCTCCAGAGACCTCGGCCTGCTCATGAGGCCCTGGGGACAAGTCATCAAAGCAAAGCAAGCATAGGAAGACAGAAGCAGCCATCATGTACATCTCAACACTTGGCCATAGGGCTGGAGCAAAGGTATTCTCTTTCCCTAGCATCCCAGTTTCATCTCTAAGTGCCCACAAGCTCCTAGACTGAGCAGCCTATAACTTTGCTTAGGGAGGAATTTTAGTGATCATCTCTATTAGCTTAGGGATTTCCAAACTGGTGCAGCAACAGAGGCACCAGGAACCTTTTGAAAAATACAGATTTAGGAGCCCCACCCAGTCCTACTGAATCAGTACTTTTTAAAAGCTTCCCAAGTGACTGTGATGATCAGAGCCAAGTTTGGGAACCAATAATAATCCCACACTCTCACTTTTCAGATGAAGTCAGCAACTTGCCCCAGCTCAAAGGGCAATTTATTCAACAGATATTTATTTTGCAATTACTTTGTTCCAGACACAGTGATTTAATAGCATAGAACCCTGGCTCTGAAGTTCCTGTAAAAAATCTCTTTCTGGTCTCAAAATCTCTGGCATAAAAACTATATATTATGTTATTTTTGAAATTACTTTTCCCCTGTCACTTCACTACTAATAATGACCACTTTTGCTAAAATAAAAGGTCACAATAGTCCATGCCTTTCCTGATCACTGTTTTTCACTATTCTTCATGTCTGGTTAAAAAGGCTGTTAGATTCTCCTGTGCCACTGCAGATATAAAAACCTCCAGTGGGACTAGCAGCTTTTTCCCCTTGTTTAATTAAAGATCCCCTGCAACAGCGAGTAATTGAGCTGAACCACTACTGTGTCTATGTCTGGAACATTACAATAAAGAAGAAAGCCATTATTCACAGAGAGTGCCAATTTGACATTAATGGGTGTCTCCCTAAGCAGGCATTGGAACAACTGATAGGTTTCCCTAGTCTGAATTTCCTCTGTTAAATGCTTAGCCAGGGTAATGTGGAAATAACCTGAAAGACAGACTCACAATGCACATTTAGTGAACTCACAATGCACATTTAGTAAATTTGCACTTACAGAATAGTCAGAATAGTCAGTAGGAAACAGTGGACCAGGTATAGAACAAACAAATGAACGAAAAAGATGCAAAATATAGTCACGTCAAAATTCTGCTAAGGGTAGATTTGAAGTGCTTTTGTTCTAGATTACAGTAGTTGATCGTGCAAAATTCCTAAGTTCTTTTTCTCTGTTTATAAAAATATTAATCAAATTGTAATATCACATCTAAGTATCTTTCTTTATCTATGTTCCCCCCTTACAGGTCTTGCTTTATTTTCTCTTATAGGCCAGCAACCTGGAGCCCATTTTCATATAATAGCAGCAATAAGGGCCTGGAGTGGTAAATGGTCTCTTGCTTGCCTTTCAGTTTGCGCATCTGGACACCATTCTTTTGGTGAAAACAACACAAGTTTTACAGACCCCTAGAGTAAGGGACTCCCTCCCCTCTGATGACACATTTTAATATTCAATGACTCTTATTGAGATACTGCTCTTCACGTTTAACTGAAATTGCTAAGGTCTTCTCATTTTGCCCTGAGATAGTCGCTATGCTCTAGTAAGAGCCTTTTATATTACTGGAAACTGTTAATAAACATTTTATTTTTAGGTCCAACAATCCTGCTTCTGAAACTTTTCTCCAAAAGAATATGATTATTACTTAAATACCCTTAAACGTAATTCTCTTCTACATGTTCTGAGTCCCTAATAGCCTTTCCTAGTTAAACTGTGAGAGGGTATTTAGTTCTAGGAGTCAAGAGAGTGAAGTCTTAATTCTGACTCAGGAACGTATTAGTCAACTCATCTCAGTCAAGTTACTTCACCTTCTAGGCCTCAGTTTTCATTCCTGTAAAAGGAGGGAATTGGACCATGAGGCAATTTAGGTCCTTAGCAGATCTGAGAGTTTATGAGAAAGGCTTCATTCATGATCCTCAAGGAGTATTTACCATGCTCACAAGATAGGACTCAAGAGTTTCATGTCCTGCATTTATAGTTTGAAAGTAAGCTTTGTTTGTTTGTTTGTTTGTTTAAGATTATCAAATTGCAGGTCTACAGTCTATTACAAAGAGTTTAAAAAATAGAGTTGGAAGGACTCTGGGATGTCATCTATTCCAGTGCTCCCATTTTACAGATGAGGCAACTGGTACGGCTTTTGTCTACACAATAGATTTTTCCCCTATAGTTTCTCAAGAATATTCAAAATTTTAATTTGTCTGTCTAGTCTGTTTTTGGGTCTACCTTCTGCATGCTCACACGCACACACACTCACACACACCACCCTCCTCACACTGAGTCTGTACCGACTGAGATCCTAGCAACCTTCCCCCACAATGTGTTTTTGGTCATTTAATTTTTAGAACAATAAGAAACCAAATGATTGGTTTTCCTCAAGAGCCATGCCCAAGTAGCAAACAGAGAGTTGACATTTGCCTGTTGAGATACAGTGTTGAAACTGAGGACTGATCTTTATTATCTTAACAGCTTTCTCACTTGATAGCCTTTGATGACAAAAGAGAAATTAATTAGTATTGTAAATTATGCTTGCTGTCATTGGCAAGCAGATAGAGAAAGAGAGGACAAGAGGGCTGACTAGGTGCAGTCTTGGGTGGTTAAGGGCTCAGGGACTCCATGCAGATCCATGCAAGAACTTCATGAGAGTCTTTTCTGAGAAGATAGAAGAGCCCTGGTATTTTAAAATGCAATATTTATCAAAACAAAACTGAGTTATTGCACTTATTGATTTTATTCTTCTCCCTCATAGTCATTAACCTGTAAAATGTCCCCAAAACAGTCCCCAGCTTATGAACAATAATTGGGTGTTGCACAGAACAGAGTATATCTAAAATGGACAGGAGAACATACCAGGCTTCAAAGGAATAATGAGGGAATAATGGAGAAGAAAAAGATCAGTATATAATGCTTTCTATTCAACTAGATTCTAGCTACCTCTTGGAGCTAAGATGTCTGAAAAATTCTTCTCCTTTGTTCTCTGACAAAGGCTGTTGCAACTGCAGCTGGAGAAAACCAGGTGCTACAGACACCCACACACTGGAAATAGATGGAAAGGCACTCGTTAATCGTTAATCGTTCTCGTGCCCATTGTCTGCAGAGTAATGCCCTGAGCTTTGAACTTGGCTGGTTTAAGATTGATTTGCTGAGAGCAAGAATTGCTCTGGTATTAGAAAAATAAGATCAATTTTTAAAATAAAAGCAGAACTCGTGTGTGTTCCCATAAGGCATCAGGGCAAATGCTCCTTGATTTAACGATGCATAGCCATGCCCAAAAGAAGGGAGGTATGATGTTCAGCTATAAGAATGGGTCATTTCCCTAGAAAGCAGAGTTCTAAAAACAAGCATAATTCAGGGGTAATTGAAAGTTAACAGAATCAGAATCTAAATACTACTCATTCACTTTGAAGTACAAATTTACAGATTCTACAGGCATTATGAAAGAAAAAATATACCCAAATAGGTTCATTATACAATAGAATGGCTTTAACTATGAGATCGGAAACCCCTAATCAAACAGGATGATCAATAATTAAGGATCACTGATCACAACAAAACTTTTCTGTGTCATGTGTTAAATACTATCAGTGTGGCTACAGAAAATAATAGCTATAGCATCAGATTGGGAAGGTAACAATGTCACTCGCAGAGGGCCAAGTCTTTCAGAGATACGAAGATTCCTTCCCCCATTTATCTTTAAGAAGTAACTTACCAAAGCAATAGTCAAACTATTTCCAAAGCTAATTCTCAAGGGCCAAGTCATCATAGTTATTCTCCAACCATATATCTCTTACAAACCACCTAAGAGGAAACCTTTCTGCTCAAACCCAGATATTGGAAGAATTTAAATACCATATCCCAGGAACCAATGGAGTTTTCCTGAGGGTTTGGGTGATTGGAGCTCCTACCTCTACCCCTTTAGAGGTTTTGGCAGAGATGTATGTAGGTGGGTAGATAAGAGGTCACCTGAGGTCCATATAAATAAATACGCTTAGCTTATAATAATCTAGGTCTTTGGTGGCTGTTTTATTTACTTTTTTTTTTTTTTTGGCAACATCTTCCTGAATATTTTTTTCTCTTAGGCTGTCTTTAGTTCTTATTTTAAATGGATTTGTTTTCTTATGACTTAACCTCATTTCAAACACACATAGGGATGTCCCTAGTAGGCTGCAGAGATTAACACTGAAAAATCTTAGTTATGAAAGAGGTTTCCCAGTTAATGTCTTACCTAAGAAAGTATTTGAAATGTATTCAGACACCTGGTTCCCTGATCGACTCATTTCTGAGAGGTGTGTCAGCTCCCGGTTCAGCATCCTTTTGAACTGTTTATGAAGAACAAAAATGTATTAACCACCTTTAAAATAGCAAATTATCACTTTTTACATGTCTAAGAACCAAGAGGTTAGATGAGCAGATACCATTAGATAAATGATACTATTTCTACAAAATACAATACCCTTTAAATGCACAATTATTTCAACATCACTTTAGGGAAAAAAAGGTATTCTTAAGATTTCTTAGAATTAGCATGTATTTCTTTTGAAGATGCAAACATAGGAAAAGGAATTTCATAGAGGTCAAGATAATTTCACCTGAAAATGTAAGTACATTTTAAAATACATTTATCAGAAATTAACTCTAATAGAATTTAAATTAATAACCTATACAGTGAGATTATATGTGAAAAGTTAAAAGGAAAACAAAGAAGAAAAAAGCATCCTTTAAAAATAGAGTTGCATAAAAAGAATAGAATTAAAAGACAGCACAATCTATTCAAATACAATGTAATATAACATGTCCTTATTTCATAATAAGCATACTCAGTGGACTGGCACCACGAATTAAATCATTACAGATGTTTCTACTTCACAGAAAACATACAGCTGTAAATGTTTCACATTCTATCAAAGACACATAACAGTCAAGTGAACCCACCTTGATGTAACCCCAAGATACAGATAACAAATAGTTTGCCTCAGGCATTTTGGAATGCTCTCCTTGCCACAATCCACAAATCCCTTTGAAAGAATTCACAGTTCTGAGAGAGCAATCCCCCAAAAGAAAGGATCGGAAAAGCCTTGCAGATTCAGTGGTAAAATAATCAAAACTTATTAAAGACAAAACCTCCAAAACTTAAGGCATTTCCTAATCCAAACAAAGCCCATCTTCGCACTCCATTCTTGCAAAAAGCCTATGCTCCCTGCTTCTTTCTTGGCAGAGAGAGTAATGAAATCAGGAATTGCATGAAGGAGCGAGAGCTGTTCAAATGTATTCAGCTGGCTGGTGTGCAGCACTTATGAATTATGAATAGTCCTAGTGGCCGAAGGGGTTTCCACCCTAGCTTAGTCCTGCTCAGCTGAACTCTGCAAGGGAGGAGCAATTCTTTCCTGAGGGGTCGCCAGGCTGGGAAATACAGCCATCTTTTAAAAAAGAGAAGATTAAAATGGAGGAAGCTCTATGAATATTAAAGTAAATCTGAAGTCGGTACCCTCCTCCATTTCAACTAGGTGTTCTTAACCCTCTCTCCACTGCACAGTGCTCTGCAGATACAGCCTCTGCACAGAGTTCAGCCACTGAAATGGTTTGAAAGTGATGGTGCATTTGATTCATTTACTTTCTGAACATTAAAAAAACATTTTTTAAAGGTTTAAACTGTGGCTATTTTCAGGCTAGCCTTTCAGTATACAAAAATAAATATTTTTAAAGCTATCTTTCTGGAGGATTTTTTTTTTTTTTTTGCACACCAACGGTGTGTCGATGCATTTAGCTTCCTTTCACAGTGACACAAATGGAAAAGAATTTCATTTTAAAAGGACTTCATATGCAGAAGGCACTTTTCTGCTCTCCATCAGCTCATTGATATGCATATCAGATGGCAATGAACAAATGAATTAAACACATTTAACCTTTAGATCTAGGATCTAGAGTGTGTTAGGAAATACAAGATATCATTTGCTGCATGAATGAGTTATTTGGGGCTAGTAGAAGATGCTACACTTTTTTGGTATTTTAGTGTTACATCTAATTAATATTTAGGAGTTAAATTTATTTTTATTTTGTTTTAGCAAGGTAGGGCATGCTGCGAAAGTCATTCCTTTCCTGGAGGTGCTTCCCCCTTCCCTCCTTGTCAGCATCAGAGAACAGGAAGTCTGAGACTAGAGCCCTACTGCAGTGGGATTCTCTACCCATGCTCATCTCACACTCCTCCTCCCTCCTCTCTGTTACCCTACCCTGGGACTTCCAGGAGTTCAAGCACAGCATGGTAGAGGAATAGCAAAGCGCCATGGCAACAGCCCCCCTACACAATTGCCTCTCTTTCCTATGAGGCAATCCCCTTTCAAACTAGCATCCTGCACTGAGAGTGGCTTCACTTCTAGCATCTAAGCTCCCTTCACGCTACTGGCTGTGTCCAGAAGACCAGGCCTTTCAAGGTGAAGCCAATGCGAGTCAGTCTTGTTGCCAGCTGGCTCACTGCACTGTGCACTGTTCTCAAAGAGGCACAGTCACCCTCTTTCTGGGTAACCCTGCTTGCATATGTATGTGTTTTCACATGATACGATATGTTAGTAATCATAAATAGGGATTTCTGAATCAGTCATCTCAGCTACTATGTTTTACTTATTGAAACTCTGTGCAATTTTGAACTCCAGATGAATCACATAAGTTCCAAGTTATTTGTTTTTTAAGATAAAATGGCAATCTTAATGGTATCTCATTTTCACTTCTCAAAAGACAAGGACTTACACTAAAGACTTTGAAGTTGGAAGACAGATTTCTATGCTCTGACTGATCAGCTGAATTTTGGCAAAGAAGCAAACTTTACTTGGAACATTGAAAAATATCTTATGAAAAGCATAAAGACAAATGATTTCTTTATGTCTCTGCGCTAGACTTAGCCAAAAGTATCATTCAAATAATCATCCTCATTTTGGTTCCTTTGGTCTCTCTAAAAATTTAGAAAGATTTTGGAATCAATCAGGTTTGTACTAGTTCGACAATATCATTTTATCATATATTTGCTAAGTATTTATTGAACACCTAAAGTGTGCCAGGCAAAGCATGGAAGACATAGCAGTAACAAATAAAAATCTTCCCATGCTTTTAATCAACTTTCATCCTCGTAGAAATAATCAGATGGTTTAGAGCATGTTAGTTAACCATAACAGTAAACAGCCTGGAGAAGGTGGAGCAAGTTCTTCATTAGCAATATTGGCTCCTGAGCTCAGACTATAGATGCAGGTAGAAATTCAGTCATACAAGACCAGGAAAGGAAAGACTTTTCTCCTTACTCTCTTTGTATCACCTCCCTTTTGCCACAGGACCCTGTTGGTATTCATTGTCAATCAGTCCCAATATGGGAGCAGGAAAGTGACTCTCAGCTGTAGCGCCAAGAATAAACCAAACTTCACCTTTCCTGCGTAGCTCACAGAAAGAGCCAGTGTTCTCATGTAAGTAGTTGACACATGAATACCACCTCCCTCGTCTCATTCCTGACTTAGTCCTATGAACCTTTGCTGAGGGCATGGCAACACCATCAAAAAACAGTCATCTTAAGGCAACCGTAAAACACACAACATGATGAAGTACGCAAATGGCGGTCACTCAGTGTCAGAAACCGATCCAGTCCTTTAAATGTTGCTTAGCAACAACCGTTGGTTTTCCTCCTCCCTAAGGGAGGGCCCAACCACACTGACTAATCATTGCTCTCATCAAAAAGGTTTATAAAGGGTCCACTTATGTCGTGCTCTATCCAATCTGAGGAAGGCAGACACGACCTTCGAGGAGCAGACATGGAGTAACTTTTACATTCTGGTAATGTAGAGTCCCATTAGTATGATTGACACTGGCCTGTGTGACGAGACACATCAAAGAATGAAATAGACATGAATTGTGTTTGAGGTTAAGGCTTAAGAGACAGTTGGAGAACTCTGCTTAGCTGGGTTTTCAGTGTCTGACTCCCATATGGAAGTTGTTTCTGTTGAACCAGAAGCAGCCACAATGTGGTAGGTGAATCTAGACTTTCATTCTCAGCTCTTGATAACAGTCCTGTGAAGGCACTTCATCTCTCACTTACAAAATGAGAGTGATGTATGATTTTAAGATTTTGGCCTCTCAGTCCGAAATTTACTCTATGATAAATTTTGTGGCAGCCTCCTACAGTCCAGACACATTATTTATGAGCAACCAATATTTCCCAGAAAACAAAACTTTCCAACACTGCTGAAAAAAGCAACCCAAATCAGAAATGCTTCAGTCCATAAGACTAAGTCTCCAACAGAGGAAGAGAAGTATTCATCATTCTTCCAGAGTTTTAAATTCTAAGACTCATGGAGTTTCCCTGTCTACTTATCAAGTTGGGTGTTCAGTCCAAAAAAGGAAGGTAAAGACAGCTCTGGAAGGAAATTGTGTCCCAACAAGTAACAGGATTGAAAAAAAGTAGACATTATTTATTTTTTCAAATGCAGTAGAGAAAGCTACAAACAGGAGCACACTATTTCAAAGATAAATGTGTTTCTATTACCTAATGTACACAGATCCTATTTTTCAGTTAAGATTCTGGCTTCACAAGAAAACCTTTTTTGGGCCTACCTAGAAATGATGTCCCCAGAGGAAATGGCCAAAGCCCCTTGTCAACATAGACAAGCAAAGTTTGTGAATGAACTTTTAGTAACACAAATTCTTCCAATGCTTTTTAAGTTCATGCCCAACACTAGATTCACAAACACTGCAGAAATTGCAGTTATTTTTTGAAAAGAGAAAAAAAAATCATTTTCTACATAAATGATTTAATATTGTTTGCCTGGACTACACAGTCACTACGAAATGTGAATTTTTTAAAATAGGCCACCTTTAATAGTGGGACATTATTTAAAATATCTGGAATAGCAAAAGCTAAAATTGAATTATATTTGATATGAACATTTTGTTTATGGCTTCAGTTTTTCTTTAGCATCAATGCTGTATACAGAGATTATTTTCTTTTGAGGCAGATTCTTATGAAGTGATGGAACACTTCATCATTTTTTCTATATTTCTCATCAGACAACTAGTTGGAGTTTTGTGTAAAGATATACAGACAAGCTAGGAACTCCTTTGGTAATGCGGTTTTTAGTTAAATTAATCACATAGCAGGGGTGGACTAGAATTATCTTAGAGATTCATTCTAGTTCTAAATCTTGATATTCTTATGTTTCTAAGAATAAAACAATTCAGGAGAGTAATAATACAGGGGGCTGGTATCAAACACATGAAAAAGCTACTTTTAAGACTAATCTAGGATTGTCAGAGGGTCACCTGATAATCACTTAGGAGTGACTCCTAAGTGATCAAAAATATTCGTCAGCCCATTGAAGACTAGATAAAACAAGCACTTTCCTCCCATCGGTAACCTCATGATGAAGTCGGTAAGTGAAAATTGTGCAGATAAAAAAAAAAGGTGCCAAAGAGAAAGGAAGACAGTGCCAGTAGTTACCCTTGTGGGTGGCCGTCTACGCAGGAGCCCATCTGTGAGACAGGAGCCTTATTGTGTGGGATCTTCCTGTTTTTGCAATGTGAAACAACTGCCGAAGTCATTAAAGTCACAATGACTTTTTAGGGACTAAATTTTGACTCATATTTTACACTTTGTTAGTCATAAGTTAATAAGAATTCCCGGGCATCAGGAAAGTGAAGGGGCTGAAAATTCCTCTTGAAGTCACAGAATGCTAGCAGTGGTAGAAGGAAGCTGAAACTGCTGTGGCACAGTTTAGTGAGAAATGGAAGTAAGGAGAATTTGTTTCTATCTTAGTTTTGCCACTAACCAGATATGTGATCTTGGGCAAGATGAATTAACTTCTTGGGGCTCAGTTTTTTTTAGCTATGAACTCAGTTTCTTTAGTTGTAACTAATTTCTAAGTTTCTTCTGATAAAAAGAAATAAAAATTACTTCTTCCATACCTCTAAGTTTACATGAGAAGAAATAAGGACCCAAAGAAATCAAGGACTCTAATTCTTAAACTTCTACAATTTTCTTTGCAAAATCTGATTTAAACAACCACAAAAATGGGCTCTTTATCAAACTCGCAATTTTCACAGTTCTTAACATTTCAGATTATCTGACAATGTGCATCTCTTGTTTCCTTCCCGTCTTTCCCTATAAACACTACCATCTGTTTGAAATTTGATATCTAGTTTCTTTAATAAAAATTTTGTCCTTTTTGAAAGGCAAATGAAATTGAACAGACTTGATAACAGGATTAAGGAAGGAATAACATGTCACCGTCCACTAGCATCTACTTTCCTGGAGACTACAGTTCCATGAAAGATCAACCTAACAAACACTTTCTGCTATATTACTGTCTGGGGCAAACCCCTGGTAAGCCGGGGAATACCGTTAGGCCATTCTAACTGTCCACGTGCCAAATAAGAAAGAAACTCATCTAAATACATTAGAATTGAGTGATTCTCTTCTTAACTGACCAGTGATATGGTAATCCACAATAAACAAGTATATAATGAAAAACAAACGTGAACATTTCTACTATAATTCTGCAATAAAACATTGGCATTTATGATGAAGCTAAAATAGAATAAATTCCACTCACTGGTTAGAGGACAAGTATCTTCTCAAGTGACATTTTAAAAGTCAAAGTAGGGACAAACCATTAGTGCTTTCGTACAGAGACTTGGAAAAAAAGATCCAAATAATTTAAATATAACTTTGAATACAACTGCTCAATCACTTGAGACTAGGGCTTGAACAGCCCTCAAACTTATTATGTGTTTCTTTTTATCTATCTATCCTCCTTGCTGATGTCCATTTTTTTTAGAATTTTTGAAAACTTTTCAGGAGGTACTTTGGCAGATTTGGGTTGTAGGCCTGATAATTAAATATTAAAGAGATTTTTTTTTCTCCAGGTGGTAAAAAACTATTGTAGTAACTAAGAAAAATCAAGGTTCACTATTTAGTTATTCTTTTGTTTTCCCATTTAAGCATTCTACAACTTTTTCTGTGCATAATGGCTAATATTTAACCTCAAACTTCTAAAGGCAGGTCTAAGGCCATGGGATGTTAATGTGATTCCAAAGCAGATGACTAAGGTCTTTTGAACCATTTCACAGCCCGAAGTTCTACAACCTTTTATATTTTTAAAATTAGAAATCTTACCACAGATCAGATCCTCGGACCATCCGGTCTAGTGTCCTCTCCTGACTAGTGGAAAGCAAGACCTCTGCTTTGGGACCCTCGTTTGTGACTTGGAAGCAATGGTGCAGAACAGAGAAATCACCTCCTCACCCCTGCCCAAGATTGTACTTTCCTTTCATAGCCCCATAAGTATTGGTCAGATTTTTCTTTAAGAACTGATTTCCAATTTTATTCCAGAAAATCCTCTGGGTTTTTTAAAATCCGTCACTAAGTATTGCCTTATTAAAATTTCCAATATTTTTGCAGCCACAAAGATCTACCATAGCTTGTTTTTGAGATGATTATTTTATCTTTTTAAATCCTTCATGTGGCATGTATTATGTTTAATATTAGTAATATTGATTTCAGTCAGCAACTTTCACATACCCCTTGAGATAAAAGATAATGGGATGTTTCAAATCTTGCAGAAGCAGAGAATTACTGCTCCTTGATTAGCGTTTCCCAAGGCTAGAACAGTTCCCTAGTCTGAAAATTTTCAAGATCAACTCTTAGAACCCTCAAATAAATAAAGAAAAATCCTGGGCTATGTAGACATATCCTTTCCTTCCTTGAAAGCACATGTTACCTGTTTTGATATTTTGGTATTTCTACGCTAGAATATGCACTGGCAAATTGAGAAGCATCTGCCAGAGGTTGGAGATTTAAAAATAATTTTAAACCATAAATGATGTAAAAAGTAATCTTAAGTGGTTTTATCTTTAAGAAAAAAAGAGATAATTACATTTGTTTTGCATTTTGTTTTTTTCTATAATTAGCTACTATAATTTAGAAGAGATGAATGGATTCTTTGCATAACAATGCACCCCACGTATGGGTTTGTTTGGTTTATGGAAGGCTTATAAAAGTAATTCAGAGTTAGATAAATAGGTCACACATGACACAGAGGTGGTTCTAGTTACAGGTTAATCTTACCAGTGGAGTCTAAGAGCATAAAAAAGACTCTAGCAGCAGACCCAACAACATTCTAGCATGACAGAATCAGCTGAGCATTCAACTGAGTCTGGAAATAAGATCCTGTACTATCTGGGAAATTTGGCAAGTTGCTGAGTTTCTTGAACACTAAGTATTTCCATCTTTAAAATAGAAAGGTTAGATACAATATACGTAAAGTGATTGGCAAGGTGGTATGAGACCGTTGTAGGACTTGTAATTCATTACGCAGGATTTGTACTTGAAGCTGAGTTTTGTTTTTGAATTTTAAAAGAATATGATGTCGTGATATCTTCTTCACTTGGATTTGCATTTGGGTGGAGGTTTCGGTTGGCTCTTTGGCACCCAAACTCTTTTCTTCTCATTGTTGACAACAGCTTGTATAATTAACTATGATGCTGTGCTATGTCATATAGATTACATGACACAGGAGTTACTCATAGGAGTTCTGGCTCACTGGTTGACATTTAAATTATTCACCAGTCTAAGGAGTGTAAACCAGAATTGCCAGAAAGATAGATAAAGCCCGTCGAATGTAACCATAAGTCAAAATGGCCTTGTATTAAAGCCATATCACAGAAAAAGCCTGTTTGGAGATTTGCAGCTGTTGCTGTCTGTTCATTCATGATTCTATGACTTAGCCAATTTCCTCAAATTAAGAGACTTTAGAACTCTTTATGTATTAACCAAAAGCCATGAATGGACACAAATTGCCTGACATTAGGATAATTTTCCAAGTGTGCATTTTGCTCAGATTTCCACAGTTGTGGTTAATCCAGTAATACATCTGAAGTAATTTAATATGTGGCTGGGGTAGGAGTGAAAGGAGTATCAGCAATATGTCAGGAATGAAAAATATAACCAAACAATGGCAGAATTACTAAGCTGCAATTCTCCAGACACAACAGATATGGAGTGAAGCTAAGTTTCAGACATGTGTTCATAAGTATGCTTCCAGCTGAATGTGCAGTAATTATTGCCATCACTAAAGGGCTTAGACTCTTGTCCACAGGATGCAGACTTTTCAAGAGAAAGGTAAGCCGAATACCTCAATGCCAAACCAAACAGCAAAAATGTGCTTAACAGTTTTGCTCACAAGGAAAGAACATTTGTCCCTGTCAGCTTCGTTCTCTGTTATCTGACTTTGAATTTGGGAGAAGTTGCAGGGAGCAAGATTTCAAAGCTTCTGAGAGTATTGTAAAGAGTCACTTTGAAGCAAGTGGGGGGTTTGCATTCAACCTAACAATTAGAAAAACTAGAATTAAGCTTGGAAAGCACTTACATATAGCATGGTGCAGTATAATAGGAAACAGGTTTCCTGGGTTCTAATAGATTTCTACTAACAACATAGCTGGTCCTAGACAAATTAGATTAAGTTTCTGAGCTTCATGCAATTGATCCAACAAATATTTATTTGAATGCCTACCAAGTGCCTAGAGCTATTCTAAATGCTGTACCTACAAGAGTGAACAAGGTAAACACAATTCGTGTCTCCAATAACCTTACAGTCTAAGGAAGTAAAAACTAAGTTTTACAATAAAACCTCAAAATCATTAAACTGTGGTAGCAAATTGTAAAACAAACAAGCTATTGAGTTAAGGTAATCAGAGAAGTTCTCTCCAAAGAGATAACATTTAAACTGAAGTCTGGAAAATAAGGAGTCTTGGTTGATCTCTAGCTTTAAAATGTAATGATTATATGTTGCTAGTAAGTCATAAATGATAATAAATTACCTTGTGAGTTTCCTTTAAGTTTTAAATCATTTGACTTTGGAGTAAAGAGAACAAGATTTGATTCTATGCATCGCTATTCTGTAGCTGAAGGGCTTGGAAAAATCGATTATCTCTCTTGCATTCTGGTTTCACACTAAAACTGAGAATATAAGACTTTCTTCAAGGTGAGCATCTTATGAGATAACAAAGGCAAGAGACTAAGTAAGCAGACGAGGGCTCTTCAGATACATTTCCTTACATGCAACCCTGGATCTGGCAACACACACACAAAATACAAATGTTTACACACTTAAAGAGAGCCCCTTACCTAATGCTCTATCTTAGCACCACAGGAAGCTTTGGAAGCAAATAAGCTTTAAGTGAAGAAATGGGCCTTAAAAATCCCTACATTGCCCCAAAACTAAAGTTTCCTCAGGCACCACCAAAGTTCCTGGGGAAAATGAAGTCCTGGGTCATGTGGCTGGATTTGAAAAGCAGTGATTGAAAAAGAAAAATCTCTCCTGGATTATTCCTTAATAATATCTCCTCCTCCTTTCTTTCTTTTATAAAAAAGAGCTCATATTTTACTCATTTTAGCCCAATATATTTATCGTGGTGTGTGTGTGTGTGTGTGTGTGTGTGTGTGAGAATGAGAGAGAGAGAGAGAGAGAGAGAGAGAGGCAGGAAGGAGAGAATATTCTCCTGCCCAGGGGTTCATGTTTTTGTTTGTTTATTTTTAGGAAGATTCTCTTATTTTAGGATTTATTCAGGGTCCTGACGGGTCTTTTTTGAAAAGCAATATGTGATCTTTCTCAGTTTGAAATTTTTACTATGTCAGGCATATAATACACCATTAGACAATGATTTTATCTTAATACCTTAAACATACAAAAAAATATTAGTAAAAGAGTGTTTTAAATTACTGCAATCAAAATAAAACAAATTCTCTGAAATTAAACTATATTGATTTTAAAATATTAACAAATAACACTGGTAAATCTTAATGAGATATCATCAGAGAAGCTTCCGTGCAATGGGTAAGAAAGATGCAAATAAATTTCGTGCAACCAGATCCAGAGTGTATTAAAATACAGCAGGGAAAAATTCAGTGGCAGCTCATCCTGTCAAGAACACAAATAATGTACTGCACCTGGCCAAGACAAACATATCCATTGCATCAATAAACGCATGCATATCTAAATCACTCTGACTCAATTACAGATTGGAGCCAGCAGTAGCAATTTCAATGGATAGTAGCTAAGGCAGGAGGATACTGTGCTCTTTCACCTTGGTAGATGGGTAGCATTCTGGCTGGTTAAATTGACCCTTCTGGGCTGTGAGTGGGATATTTAGAACAGAAGTTGGAGTCCATTTCATTAGTGACCCCCTCAGAAGGTCCCCTTCTCATAATCAAATGGACATGCAAAAGTATACTGGAAATGTACATTATCATTGAATGATCTAAGCATGTTCCATGAATTTCAATTTTTTGAAAATGCTAAAAAGAAAATATTTTATTCTTTAATACGGACGAGCTCATTAACTATCCTGGCAGTGGTCAGAAAAAAGTTTAATTATTAAAAGTCCCCATGTCAACAAATTTCTTAAATGACCAAATCGAAGAGCTTTTTAAATAACTGCAGAGAACTTTTTAAAATAGAAGAAACCCCAAATTAGCTGCCACCGACTGACAAAAGCCATCACTTGCTTTTCACTTCTCTCCTTACTGTTGAAGAGAAATAGAGCTCTGCCTCCTTAACACTTTTTAACCTTACTATTGTAAGCAAATATGGAGTCTCAAAAATTTGAACACAATTTCAGGCCTCAAGATCTTGCAGTCTGGAGCAGACATAAATAAAACCCCCGATAATTAAAATTTTAGCTATGATATTAACTGACATGGTAGGTAAAAGCATGGTTAATGAAAATCTGAACAAAGCTAGAGTAGTCAAGGCAGAATTACAAAAAAAAAAGGCCAACAAGTCTGACATAGTAGGAATAGGTTCATAGTATCGAGCATAATGATATGTTTGAGCCAAAGGGAAGTTTCCTAAGCAATGGAAAACCAAGGGAGGGGTAAAGGCCTCTATTTCTTGATTCTTAAGTTATAATACAACTCTTGCTTATAGTTAAGCTATGTTTTCAACAGATCTTCCAACATCATGGATAGAGAGGGAGTGAGAAGTCTACTGTTTCAATCAACAGGAGTTACTAAAATGTTTATTTTATTTTATTTTTTCAATTCTGTCAGTTCTTACACTCAAATGATTATCCTGGCTATTAAATTATTCCTCTCTCCAATGGAATCTCCTTTTACATATTTTAGTTTTTTAATTCAAGCTTTCTATATCTTACTCTAATAGCCCAAACATTAAGCTTTATTACCCACCCCCAAATTAGAAATTTCTTTTCATTTTCTACACAAAATGTTAAGAATTTTTACCTCACTTTGTCCTACTTAATAATATAAATAATGATTACAAATGGATAGATAACCAAAAAAGCTAAAGTGAGACAGACGATTGAGGAAACATTAAGCACGGAATAATTTCCCTCAATAAACATTACAATTGAGATTATCAAGTCTCCTTGTCATTTTCCCTTTATTTTTCCCACATCCTCATTTTAAGTAATTATATTAGTAGTTCAGAGTTCATCGATATTTTACAAAATATTTGCAATACCTACTTAACTCAGATCTCTACAAATACCAAAACTCATCTCAAGCTCCTTAAACACATAAAAAATGTGTCTCTATCTGCTATAAATAAAGTTTGTTTAGTTTAAAATATTTATGTCATTAATTACATATTTTATTATAATTATATTTTAAGTCATTATAATTATATTTTATCTAGATATGTAGCTGCCAACAGACACTATTGAACCCAACTCTACCAAGCTGTCAATAATACGCCTCAAGAATCCAGAAATCTTATTTGAGTTGTGAGAGCTTTTCATAACCTGGGTCACTGGGCAGAAATATTCTGAGATGAAGGGAGAGGGTCAAACTGAGATAACCATCCTGATATCAACTTCCTAAGCTAAGTGGCAGAGAGAATCTAAGCATTGACTATTTTTTCGCCAGTTGGTCAAACTCAATTTTATCTTCTTCAGTTTCAGAGAGAGAAAAGGAAGAAATAAAAGGAAGTTGAGGGCAGTTACACTAATCACAGGGTTTTTACTACTTAAACTTTGGGATTAGTGTGAAAGCAAACAAGTATCAAGGGCATTAAAAATGTCCATGCCCTTTAATCCATTAATTTCATGTGTGGAAATCTAACCTAAGAAAAAAATCTGATTGCTTTTGTACAATGAGATTTTTTTCTGATGATGTATATTTTATAAATATATATAGATAGATATGAATTAAATATATATTTATTTAATATATATTTATTTAATATATATACAGATAGATATGAATTAAATATATATTTATTTAATATATATACACTATAATTCAGAAAGCAAAAGAGTCAAAAGTGAAGAAGAAAAAACTAATAATGAGAGTATTTAAAGGAACTCACTCCAACTATTTCCTGCTAGATTTTGATCACAAAATTTTCAGAAATATTAAACTAGTTCTCTTTATTTGAAATGATTATGAAGTAAATAATTTTCACTCAAGAAAGGTGAATGGACAATGAGGAGATTAAAAATCAATGCAAATGAAAGGGAATATCCCATGTCTTTCTTCAGCTGAATCAGCCTTTTGCTGAAGATGAATAGCAAGCTGGATTTGTATTCAGACCTGTATTTTAGTACCTTATTCTCCCACTAATTAACCTCATGACTCTGGAGAAGTCGTGTCATAATAAAATTACTTTTCATTCGGATTGAGTTTTATATTTTATAAAGATCTTTGGAGTACATTTGATATTTAATCTTCAGTTTTTATAATCCTCATTTATAAAATGAAGCCTTCAAATAGATAATACCTAAGGCTCCCTTTTGGGTTTAAAATTCTAGGATTTTTGTCTAATGCAAACATCTAAGGCTATAACTAGAAAGACTATATTTAGATCTTTTTGGTTGGATTTATTAACTTTCACCGTCCACACTGACCAATGATATTAGATTGTTGCCAAATTAACATTTCATTTTGCCCTGTCTGATCAGCTCTAGCACACAGCCTATATGATTGAGCTGGTAAGGTAACTTTTCTTTTTAATCTTATCTTTCCAAAATAACTGTTTAAAATTTATCTTTTCAGATATCAAATGCCAAAACCTCTTGTCCTAAATCTAAAATTTTTAAATTGGTTCAATTGTTTTTATTTCCTACCTGTACTCAAATTTCATATCTATAATTGCTAAAGGTTATAATATTATGTACTATGCTGTTAGCAAGGAGTGAAGAGAACTTGGCCATTTAAAGTTTTTAATGATCATTGTTAAGATTGCCATACTTCAAATAGCTAAAAAAATAATAATAATAAAGAGATGAAATTGAACCATGAAGATGAACTTTATTTTCAATAAATTCACTAAACTTCAATCCCTGAAGCCTTGAGGTTTCCAAAGTGGTATATTTTAAAACTGCAATTAATTCATAGAAGGAAATACATGACTGATGAACAGAACTGCATGATTTATAGCTTTTTAAACTCTACTTCCTAAAGAAAAAAAGATTATCAGACACTTCCCAAAACAGAAACAAAAGAAACTGGAGTTTTACTGTCTTCTTCATTTCTAAATAACTTAACAGTCTTTTCTTTGTGGAAACACTTGGCTACTTTAAAGTCAATCAAACAAAGGAAGTTACAGTAAAATATCCAAGAGACTAAACAGTTTGGCACGAGTTGAGGGAAACATCACGTACAAATGGGCAAGGCACAGAGTCTGGCAAGTCCCTGAAAAATGCTTAAGTGGAGGGATGTGCAGGGATGCACATCAACAATTGGCACAGTGTCTTCAAGAGTGTGAATCTATTGACTGTGGCACAAAGTTGCCTTGGCGTCTTGTGGTTTGGTAAGTCCTGGCTTCCAGACAGCTGAACTATCTCCACTCACTGAGCACACTTTTACTTAGAAGTAAAAAGTTTTAGAAGAGTGCAAGAGTAATCTCCGCCCTTGGCTTTTCTTTCACTGATAACAATAGCGTAGATTTGGGGAGCCTTTTAGACTGCGACATACTCCAAAAGAAAAATAAAAGATAAGAAAGAAGTATAAAAAAAATGCAAAACAAATATTTCTATCCACTAGTGTATTTAATTCTATATTTCAAAACCAGTGTTCTAGAATTATATTTGACACTCTAAAGAAAATTATCTGGTGCTTTTTTTTTTTTTTTTCATGTAGAAAGCTTTTCTTAAGATGACTTATTTATCAGATTTGGAGAATATAATGCTCTCTTATCAGCTAGCCAGAGGCACAATGATTAAAGATAATGTTCCCTTACTACATTCCTGCTTGTTTTTTAGAGATTCGTTCATTTGGGGATTTCGAAGTGAGTTGGCAGAAAGATTAGACTAAATGGATTAGAATTCAGTGAAGGAAATAGTTCTATAAATACCAATGCAAAATATTTAAATTAAGCAAAATAGATTACAAGTCAAATTCATTACAAAGCATTAGAGGACATTCAAAATATTTGATTTGCTAAGTTTTGATAAGATTAGAACTTGGAATACTGAATTACATTCTCAATAATACAACTCTATTTTATCATAGAAAGAGTATCTGAAATAATGCCAGATAAAGAATAAACAGCTTAATCCTCTTTTTCATCTTTGAAGGCAATGTCCAAGGAAGACAGTCTACATGTTGCTTCTAGGAAATTTATCTATATTAGTTATTGCTACTGGAGCATTGCTGCTCTATTTTATTATAATGTTGCATGCACGTATATGATGAAATTGCCTTAATTATATATGTAACAATAAAATTTTTAAAAAAAGAATATCCTTTCTCCATTTTATTTTGGGGGCTGAACAAAAAAGGGAATTTGAAAGTAGGCTAAGGTCCTTTAAACAAAACTTTACTATCTTATCTTTGGCCACATTATAGAATTTTAGGAAACAAATTGCCCTGTATTTAGCAAGCTGATACACTATAGGCAGTAGGTTAGTTTAATATTGTTATTTACAGTTGTATGAGTGCTTTACAATCATTTTCTATAATTATGGTTCTTCTTCCCCCTCTTCTATGTTAATAGATCCTGCTTCCCAGCCAAGAAGACTGAGCTCGAGGTGATTAATGGTTGGTCTTGAGGCCCACAATATGGTCATTACACATTAGGATTTTGAAGCAGAGCTAACCAATGATGGCCAGAATGAAAAGAATAAGACCTCCAGAAACCATGGCAAAATTGAGGCAGAGCTAGAACTCAAACTCATGGCTTATTCCCTGGCTCTTTTTATCTTGTTGCCTCCAGTTTCCTATAAATCTGGGCAGTAAAAAGAGAAAAGTTAGATCAAAATATGTATGAGTACCCCACTTGGCTGTCAGAACTGATTTTCATGCTATTCTGCCTTCCAATTCAGGGTCATCTCTAACATTTGTGGGGCGACACACAAAAAGTATAAATATATCAAGATATAAACTGAACTACCTCTAATACTCCTACCTTGACAGACATCCCTTCCAAGCAGATTAGAAGGTCAGATTGAATTTAGAATTCTTGAATTCCTTAGATATGGCAGTGCAGAGTGATCTAGCTCCTGGACCACATCCTGCCCCATTCTTTCTCTATGTCCTAATGCCACTGGGGACCTCATATGCAGGCCTTTGTATACCCTTTGCCACATTCTGCATGTCCAAGCTTCCTGCATGTCCCACACAACTCTCCCAAGCAAAAGGTCACCTCTTGGCTATTCCTTGGGCCTAAGGGTGTACGTGCTGCAGCACATCCAGGAAAGGGACCTGTCCAGGCCCCAGGAATGGGTTCAAAGCCATTTAGACAGAGAACGTAGGGGTCCAATGGATGCAGTGTGGCCTGAAGGAGGGAACACAGCTACTTTCTTGGTCTGGCAAACTCCTCATCTCCTGGATCAGAGTGCAGCTGGAGGAAGACGAAGCCAGGGCTCTCTGATAGGACAGGGTTCAAGAAAAAGAGCCTCCCCCACCAACCTTATCCTAAGAGTGACACTGCTCTAATTATTTGTTTAATTTTAAGCAAGAGTGGAATTAATCCCTTTCAATGTTTGGGCATCTGTCTATCATCTTCCTGAGAGAGTTCTAAGATGAATCTATTGACCAATAAAATCTATTTTCTTTCAGTTCTGCTGGATCCAACATTTCTCAATCTTATTGATTATTCAGTTAGATAGAAAATGACTCAGCCAACTTCAGGGCAATCAGTCTGTAGTGATCACATTCCAGTGTCACACAGCTTGGGTCTCAGGTGGCTCCAGGCTGGTAGAATTGTTTGACTTCATTCCCTTTCACCCAAGAGCACAGGCAATTAACTGCCTTCATGTTCAGTACTCCAGTAGGACCACACTTGAACAACTGGAAAAGTAAACCTGCGTAGCCAGGACTCACTTCCCCTGTGATGGTATCTGTAGCTGACTTCCTGATGCCTTCAGAGAAAAAAGATCGACTATCTACCATTCCTAGCTTATAGATTTTCTTAGCAACCATTTACTGAAGTGCAAGGTCCTGATGTTTCTTTCTAAAGAGAATAAAGATATTATTTAGGATTGTTCTTTTCAATAATAGAACATCCATTTTCCCAGTAGGGCTCAAACCTTTGTACCACATGAAAAAAAAAAAAAAAAAAAAAAAAAAAAAAAAAAAAAAAAGCCCCAGGGCAAAGCTAGTCTAGAAAGAAAAGAAAAGAATTGCAAAAGGTGTTTAGAAAAGTGACAAGTTGCTTGAACACTGCTCCTTACTGAATACTGTAGCTTCTTTATCTTTTGAAAAACATTCAACATGCTGGGTGTGAATGACTCCTTTGACATTTTCCACCTGAAAAATTTAGGCAAGTGATTCTATTTCTCAGTAAAAGCTCCCTCTTTCTCATCAGTCACAACTACGCGTCACAGAGAATTGTTCTGTGTAGGTCCTTCCTCAGTCACTGTTGTTGCAACTCTGTACTTTTCTGACTGTGTCTGTCAGGAAGGAGACAGGAAATTCTAGTCACCCTCACAGCAGCTGCTCTATTCCTCCTATCCTCCTCCAATGACGTCGATTGGCTTTGGTGACACGAGGTCAGGAACTGAGCCACAGTGAAGGTCAGGAAGATAGGTCAGTGTTTATGCCTGTTGGGCTGGGGATCCTGCTGAGGCTATTTGGTTTCTTCCTTTCTATACTGTTTCTCTTTCCGTTCCTCTTTTTATAATGAGAGCCAAAGCATCCTGTTTTCAAAACATCTGACTGTTTTGCCACTGAGGAACTCATGCTCTCATGCATTTCACCGAAGTGTAAAACAATTCTTCTAATTCAGGAGGCGATAAAAGTTGAAACACCAAAATTAATGAGCAAATCTAAGAAGGCAATCTTGTTAAAGAAAACAGCTCTAACGCATCTAACTGAACTTGGGCTGCTAGTAAAAGGTTCACTAGACATCCTTTTCATCTTGAAAAACAATGTCATGGCCTCATAAAACTCCTCCTTAATTTATCCCATCTTGCTGTAATTCTTGGGGAGAAAATAACCTATGATATTAACTCACCTGGCTGCATCTTTCTTCATAATTCTGAGACTCTATTTGGTCTATGGCCAGCATTAAGGAATGAGGAAAATTTGGGCCAAGAAGACTATATTTGTATAAGTCACAGAAACAATTCCTTATCTAACTCTAGACTCTGAAACACACTTGGGAAAGCTAGTTACAGACTTTAAGTAACAGTTTTCTTCAAAATGTAAAAAAGTTAGAAAAGAACAACAAATAAAAAACACACAACCCTATTCAGATGAAGTAAATATGATAGAATGCTCACTTTTCCTCCACTAGATACACACTTAGCTCTCTAGCAGCTGCATGTAGACCAGCACGTATGTAATTCCCAACTCCGCCTGAGCAAAACACTAGCTCTCCCATCACCATTTACTTGTAAATAAGTTCAGAGGTTGCAAACAAAACTCAGCAGTCACTTAGTGACACTGTTAGTGACACGTACTTATTTGCAAAGATGTAGTGGACTCTGTTAATAAGTTATTTATTGAACTTTTACTACACATCGGGTGCTTTGCTGAGTGCTTTAAGTGCATTATCTCATTTAATATTCACAGCAACCTGCTGAGTTAGGTACCATTTTTATCCCTGTTTTACAGATGAGAAAATTAAGTCTTAGAGCAGTTAAGTAACTTGGCCAAGGTCAAGTAGCTAGTAAACAATAGAAATAGGATTTGAACCATGATCTTTTAACTCCAAAGCCCATACTTTTTACATGCTGCCTCTTCAGAACATCTTCACACTCACTTTCCAGTCTATACCTCAGAGATTTGCCATAGCTCCATTGGTAAATGAGGATAAGCAAAAGATGACCAAATA